>JANAVB010008197.1:5796986-6046986 GCA_029216955.1 Iris pallida
TGGGTGAAGGTTGTAAAGGTTGTAAACATTTGATTGTAAACTTAGCATTATGTATTTTTTATGTAAAAGATGAAAAAAAAAACTAAGAAATTTCACGTAGATAGAAACAGAATCTTAGAAATTTTCATTAGAAATTTTTATGGAGATGGCCTTAGATATGCCCATGTCATGGATAGGCTGGCAACATCTGGTCCTAAAATATTCTAACTAATTGTTTTTGACAAGTCCAGCCTTAGTGTAACAAAAATATGCTTAAACTATATACCAAAATTTATATAGTGGAATAAAAATATAGTTAAAGTTAACATTTAAGGATGGTTATAAAATTAATATAAGAAGTAAAATATAATAGGACAGTAAGTTTTAAGCCATAATCTCTCAAGTAAAATTATATTATTAACCAAATGAGTCATCCATGATTTTAACTGGTGAAACGTTAATTAAAATGTAAGGGAAATTTCTTTTAAGTACATGTCAGGTATCGAAAATTGTGATTTGTGTTTAAGTACAGAAAGCGACGAAGTTATTGGACGATCTCAGAAGTGAAACAAGAAAAAAAAAAAAAAGCTGTCCGAGCTCTCTAGCCTATGGTATTAGAGCGACATCCGGAGGGGCCGGCAAGGTTCGAGCCCCCAATTGTGTTGTGCGTGTGATTTCAAAAAAAAAAAAAAAAAAGAAAAAAAAAAGCTGGGTATTGTTATTTTTGAAACAGATCTAGATAAAAAAACAATCAGAAACAGAAATTTTTGTGCAAACAAGTTTGTTCTATGCTGTGAGAAACGATCAGAGACAGAGTCTTCAGTGCAAATAAATTTGTTCTCTGTTCTGAGAATTAAGGACTTCGGAGACTTCAATGCATAGTCCACCAAGATGAAGAAGAAGAAGAAGAAGAAGAAGAAAGAAAAGATATCAACAGTCCTGCCGGGGGTGATGAGAATTACCTTTGCTCAAAATAAGATTCGTATTATACGATTCAGTACTTCTAGAAACCAGTAAATCCTCGAAAAATCTCTGGAACACTCATTAGTCAACTTTTTGTGACTCGAACGAATCCTTTGACTTAACAGACTCCATTTCCTTTCTTATTGGTGCATCTTCCAAATGAGACAAGGGAGCTCTATATATAGATTAAATTGACACTTCACTTTTCCACTATCCAACGTGGGACTAAAATATCAATACTAAAAAATAGAATTTGATATTTTAGATCAACCCACAATCAGCGTAGTCGTGTGCCGTCCATGCCTGTCCCTGATACATGCATGTGCATGCACGAAACAACTTTGAGCTCGTGTCCGAGTCCGAATGACAAAAAAAAAACACGCTTCCTTATTGGAGTTAATCATTTTTTTTCTTCTAGAAAATATGTAAGCCCCTGAAATTAGGGCTTATTATTATTTTTATTATTTTTATAAATCAATTATTTTGAATAAATATTATTATTTGATTATTGTTTGATTAATTCTCTTTACCGTGACTTGGAATTCTAGAGCATCAGGGATGCCAGTCTCTGGAAACTTCCTTCTTGGAGTTTGTAGTAGACGAGATTATCTTCACATTGATATTTCGTGTCTCACTCGAACTTGTTCCCTTGTACTCTTTTTGCTTCGCGCAAGTTCGGGTCAATTTAGACCATTTAATTATTAATTGATTTTCCCACTCTTTTCCTTGATCCTCATAAGCGCGTTACCGTGACTTTTAATTTAGGAGCACCAGACTAGTCATTCTCTCGAAACCAACTTGTCATGCCTGATCTACTCGAGACGCTCTTCACCCCTGACCTTCGTGTCCCACTCAGACACTCCATTTTGTGCTCCATTTTCTTCGCACAACTTTCTGTTCAATTTAGAGCAATTTATCGTCTGCCGTAATTCGTGATTTAACTTCCAATTTAATTTTCGGGTCCGACATCGATCCAACCTAGTCGACCCCAAATATGGACATGGCACCCATGAAGCCTACTACCCGCCTGCCACTTGTGTCCCATTTATTTGAGTCCCCGCATGTTATTTATTTATCCATAATTATAAATTCCTATTTTAATTCAAATGTTGCACCCTGTCCGATTTTGGCCCGACCCGGCTCTACCGAACCCGAACCCAAGCCCCATGTTGCCCTCTCATGACTGCTCAATTACCCCACAAGATTTTCCTATTTTGAAAATATTTCTTTCTCTCTCTACTTATTAAATATTTTAAATATCTCATGTGTGTATATATATATATAATTCTCTCTCTCTCCCATCAAACACACACACACAGCCCCCCCCCCTACAGTGGCCGAACACCTCCTCTCTCTATTCTCTATCTTCTAAATATCTCTCTCTCTCTCTCACTCTTATATAATATATATATACACACACATACATATATTATAATCTCTCTCTCTCTCTCTCTCTCCTTTCCCATCACAAAACAAACAAAACCCCCCCTCTCTCCCGTACTGGTACAACAACCCCCCCCCCCCCCCATTCTTCTTCTTCACACTCCTTCTTCCCCTCTCCATTCTTCATTTTTCTTCACTTCTTCTTCTTCTTCTTAAACTCATCATCACCACCACTATAACCACCCCACCACCACCATCACCATCGACCGCCGGCGTCGCACCGCCGCCTCTGGCCGGCCTCCGCCGCGTGAAGGCAGCGCCGCAACAGCAGGAAGCAGCAGGCGCAGCAGCAGCTGCTGGCGGCAGCAGCTGCGAGCAGTAGCCGCAGCGTGGGGCGGTGCCACCACCACCGCCACGGCCAACCGCCACCGCCGCACGGCCACCCCACTCCGGCGAACACCCAGCGGCCTCCCCGTGGCGCTCCGCTTCTTCCCCGACGCGTGAAACACCCGATTCGTGCGTTTTGCACGGAATCCCGTCGACGCGCGCGGCGAACGAATTTCAGAATTCGCGTTTCGGGACAGCAACTTCGCACCGATTTTCTGGACAATCCGACTGTTGCATCGGCGATTTCTTTGCTCAATCTCAATCTCGGTATATCCACCTTCACTCTCCTCAAATTTCGCCCGTTAATTTCGTCGTTTGATACATCAAAACCGGCCACCAAGTTGACGTTTTAATTTGTACTATTTTTGGACAGTTTTGCGACGCCAACTTCGCGGGGTTCGTATCTTCGTCATCGCAGCTCCGTTTTGCGCACCACCAGTTCTGGTGCACAGCTGGTATAACCCTCTTCCTGCCCCCTTTAGATTTCATTTCAGTTTGAACTTGTTAGGTCGGTCGAATTCGACGCCAAAGTTGGCCGTTCGAATTCTTAGTGTTACACTTATAAAATTCCATTTTTGAACCCGGGACTCCGGATTCAATTTCGACACCACCATTAGACTTGTGGCGTCGTTCTGGCATGTTTTCATATAAAGTTTGCTTGATTTGGAGAACGTGGGCCCTGGCACGCATTTCGATGCAAAGCGGGTTCCACTTTCTGAGTCAACGGGACTTTTTGACGCCGGCTCATCGGAATCCAATTTCGGATATACCGTTGAGTTTGTATCGTCATTCTGGACTCGTTGACATATAATTTGCTGAGTTTTGAGGACATTGGCTTCGACACGCTTTTCCGTGCAAATCGGATTTCAATGTCCAGGTCAATGGACCAATTTGAGATCGGGTCAACGGAATCCAATTCTGGATATACCGTTGGGTTCGCATCGTCATTCTGGATTCATGGACATATAATTTGTTAGATTTTGTGTACTTTTATTTTGACACGTTTTTCGGTACAAAGTGTGTCCAACGGCGGACATCATTTTGGTCCAAAATTACCGTTTTGTCCCTGTGTCCAAATTGGACTTTTGGACAGGCTATCCTAGCTGATTTGACTATTCTGGACACGTTGGTGATATTTATTTTATTATCCGACAACACCTGTAGGTTTTTATCCTATTATTATAATCTTTCTCCTTTTGTGGTATTTGAGACCCATCGATTCCAGTGATTTCACAACCACTGAAATTGAATATGTTGACCTTGTAGATGTTTATAGAGACTAGCTTTGACCCACTTTGACCATGGTTGACTACTTTGACTGAACGTCGAAGTAGAGTCAACATTTGACCTAGGTTAGACTAGTTTTGACCTTGGTTGACCCCAGTTGACTATTTTGACCAAAAGTCAACCGGAAGTCAACCGTAGCCTAAGATTGACCAGAACTTGACCGAAGTTGACCAGTTGACCCAAAGTCAACTGTTAGTCAACATTAGTCAAGTTTGACCTAGAGTTGACCAGTTGACCAAAGTCAACTGTAAGTCGACCATTGACTTATCTTGACCTAGTTTGACTTAGTATGACTTGATTTTACTTCGAAACCCTTATATTGATACAGTATTCCACCTATAGGTCCTCGAGGCACTGTTCTTGGACCAGTTGACATATTCCACCAGATCCCAGGCGAGTACATTCTCTGATAATATTTCTGTTTTATGATATCGTCTATGTTTCTTGTATTTAGTGTAGATACCCTTGTTCTCTTGGCACATTGTTCACACGGATTGGTATTTCTCTGGATCCCGTCATGAGATATTATTCCTCGCTTTCCTTGGTATATCTTGTGCAAGTCTTTCTTGTTCCTTGTGCATTGTATAGACACGATTCCTGCGAAGGCTAGCTACCCTCTCGGAGAATCGCGTGTCATGATGTGTCATGGTTGGATCCACTATACTAGTCGGGGATGGGGAGTATTAGTGTAGATGTGTGGTCATTAGCCACCTTGTTGTTCTTGTAGACCTTGTGAGTATTAATCATACACCCCACGTATGATTAACCAGGCCAGTAGACCTTGTGCAAGACCCAAGCCGGCCACATGTTAAAACTAGTACTCACACACTTAGATAGATGATTCTTAATTCTTGTACATGCCATGATCAGTTTTACTTGTCTTGTTCTAGCTCTAGATTTATAGCTTACCTTGCCATGATACTCACATGTACATTTTATGATTTCTTGTATATTCTCTTTATTTACTGCTACATGTTCAATATCGTATAATTAGAACTGTTATTTGAGATTTGTGCTCGTTCCATCCTGACTGGATATGTTGACAAAATTTTAGGAGTAGTTGTGCCCTCAGTATTGGACTTCATGATGTTGCTAGCTGAGGTGGATCTCACTATTCTTCTATGTGAGTTGCCTGGTAGTTATCCTTAGTTAGTCTTGTTGTTCCTTCTTTATTTTTCTGTCTTATGATCATTGTAGATTCTAGTTGTTCTAGTGATATTGTTATTATTTCTTGTCTTATCTTCCTTAGTTTCGTGATGTGACATGAGTACATTTCTAGTTATGGATTCTTAGATGTTGTAGTTAGTATAGTGCACTTGACAGCGTTCTACCGCCGATACCGCGGCGTAGGCTGGGCGTGGCCCACGTATTCGTACCCGTATATCCGGGTGCGGGTCGTGACACGTTTTTAGTGGTGGCCCATGCAGGTCAGTCATTGCAATTAATGCGAAGTCGTGGTAGTACTTGAGCTTATCTGTACTACTGCGAGCCTGCCCTAGGATTAAGGTTGAGTAATGGAATATTTTAGGATTTTGGTACTCAGTCACATATTAGGAACTCTTGGTAGATTCTAGGGATGACCCCTGGAAATCTTATTTCGAAACTCTTCGAATCTATTCCCATTCGTTTCTATCCGTCCTGATTCCTGAGATATCCCTCAGTTATCGTACTTTATTATTCTTTGGGATGAATTTGTGGACCCCAGAGGGGAGGTATAAGTTGAACTTGTATATCATCAAGGTTGGGGAGAGAATATGATTTACCAACCTCGTATCATGGTCGAGGTTTGTTTTAGATGATATTCCACCATTTTCTATCTTGACCTAGGTAGCACCCTCGGGACTTTTTTCTGATATTTTCCTCTGAACCTTATCTCGGAAGTTGTTTCCGTTGTTTCTATTAACTTACCCTTGACTTGTTGTTGAATTTTAAATCTTAATATTCGTTGTTGACCTTTGATTTTGTTTTGGATAATTCTTTTAAGAGTTGAGTTAAGATATCTTGATGAACATACTTTGGACGAAGACGATGAGAACAGTAAGTGTCTTCTTTACTTATGGAGTTTGGAATTTATCGCAGTCATATTAGCTAGCCTGACAGGGACATGGAGCCTGATTTTGGATATACTATCCTAGTTATGGAATTTAGATTCTCTTGCAGCCATACTGGTTGGCGTGGTAAGGAATCTAGATGACATGATTATAGGGTGTATACCTTGGTTATGGACTCTATCGTTTATTGTAGCTATGTTTACTGGCGTGGCGTAAATTCTGGCAACATGATTTTGGATAGACGTGTATGGTTATCAGGTCATATCTTAAGTTGATTCACTTCTTTTACCAATTGAGCAAGATAATTCCTACCATTATTTCTTGTTTATCATTATTTTCTCTCCCATCACATGATGATTTCCTCATCTTGCCATCATTTCCTTTGACTTGTTTAGCTATGTCTTGATCTCACCAATCACCTATCTCATATCTACATCTGACATCTACACTTGAAAACTCTGGAAATTTCGAAATGTTTATATCTCAACTGTTTCTTAAAATTAGATACTATTAAAATTTTGATTTCCTTCTGTCCATGACCAATCAATTTTGGTCGTCTTGTTTATCGTGCCAAAGAGTCTTGATTGCTGACTAGACTCTAGATGACTTCAAATTCTTTTGTGACTTGGGTTCCTTCCTAATAGTGCTTTTAGGACTTTGATTTCGAATTCATGATTTTATCGTCTTTCATAACTGAACTTGGATCTTGATCGTGCTTATGTGACCTGACTTATTCCTGAAATCATTCACATATAATTTTGTTCATATCATGATTCTATCGTGCCAAATCCCTCATCGTGCCTGAACAAATGTAAATCGATTTTCTAGATCGTGCAAACTCGTCATTCTTGGATCGTGCCTAAAATATTGCCTAAACCTTCTATCATATTTTAACCCCACTACCAACCTTTAATTTCGAGGACGAAATTTTTATAAGGTGGGTAGGATTGTAAGCCCCTGAAATTAGGGCTTATTATTATTTTTATAAATCAATTATTTTGAATAAATATTATTATTTGATTATTGTTTGATTAATTCTCTTTACCGTGACTTGGAATTCTAGAGCATCAGGGATGCCAGTCTCTGGAAACTTCCTTCTTAGAGTTTGTAGTAGACGAGATTATCTTCACATTGATATTTCGTGACCCACTCGAACTTGTTCCCTTGTACTCTTTTTGCTTCGCGCAAGTTCGGGGCAATTTAGACCATTTAATTATTAATTGATTTTCCCACTCTTTTCTTTGATCCTCATAAGCGCGTTACCGTGACTTTTAATTTAGGAGCACCAGACTAGTCATTCTCTCGAAACCAACTTGTCATGCCGGATCTACTCGAGACGCTCTTCACCCCTGACCTTCGTGTCCCACTCAGACACTCCATTTTGTGCTCCATTTTCTTCGCACAACTTTCGGTTCAATTTAGAGCAATTTATCGTCTGCCGTAATTCGTGATTTAACTTCCAATTTAATTTCCGGGTCCGACATCGACCCAAC
This sequence comes from Iris pallida, assembly GCA_029216955.1. Taxonomy (NCBI): domain Eukaryota; kingdom Viridiplantae; phylum Streptophyta; class Magnoliopsida; order Asparagales; family Iridaceae; genus Iris; species Iris pallida. Next base: position 5,804,530 of record JANAVB010008197.1, read on the forward strand.
CTAGTCGACCCCAAATATGGACATGGCCCCCATGAAGCCTACTACCCGCCTGCCACTTGTGTCCCATTTATTTGAGTCCCCGCATGTTATTTATTTATCCATAATTATAAATTTCTATTTTAATTCAAATGTTGCACCCTGTCCGATTTTGGCCCGACCCGGCTTTACCGAACCCGAACCCAAGCCCCATGTTGCCCTCTCATGACTGCTCAATTACCCCACAAGATTTTCCTATTTTGAAAATATTTCTTTCTCTCTCTACTTATTAAATATTTTAAATATCTCATGTGTATACATATATATATATACATATATATATATATATATATATATATATATATAATTCTCTCTCTCTCCCATCAAACACACACACACAGCCCCCCCCCCCTCCTACAGTGGCCGAACACCTCCTCTCTCTATTCTCTATCTTCTAAATATCTCTCTCTCTCACACTCTTTATATAATATATATATACACACACATACATATATTATAATCTATCTCTCTCTCTCCTTTCCCATCACAAAACAAACAAACCCCCCCTCTCTCCCGTACTGGTACAGCAACCCCCCTATTCTTCTTCTTCACACTCCTTCTTCCCCTCTCCATTCTTCATTTTTCTTCACTTCTTCTTCTTCTTCTTAAACATCATCATCACCACCACTATAACCACTCCACCACCACCATCACCATCGACCGCCGGCACCGCACCGCCGCCTCTGGCCGGCCTCCGCCGCGCGTGGCAGCGCCGCAACAGCAGGAAGCAGCAGGCGCAGCAGCAGCTGCTGGCGGCAGCAGCTGCGAGCTGTAGCCGCAGCGTGGGGCGGTGCCACCACCACCGCCACGGCCAACCGCCACCGCCGCACGGCCACCCCACTCCGGCGAACACCCCGCGGCCTCCCCGTGGCGCGCCGCTTCTTCCCCGACGCGTGAAACACCCGATTCGTGCGTTTTGCACGGAATCCCGTCGACGCGCGCGCGGACGAATTTCAGAATTCGCGTTTCGGGACAGCATCTTCGCACCGATGTTCTGGACAATCCGACCGTTGGATCGGCGATTTCTTCGCTCCGACTCAATCTCGGTATATCCACTTTCACTCTCCTCAAATTTCGCCCGTTAATTTCGTCGTTTGATACATCAAAACCGGCCACCAAGTTGACGTTTTAATTTGTACTGTTTTTGGACAGTTTTGTGACGCCAACTTCGCGGGTTCGTATCTTCGTCGTCGCAGCTCCGTTTTGTGCGCCACCAGTTCCGGTGCACAGCTGGTATAACCCTCTTCCTGCCCCCTTTAGATTTCATTTCAGTTTGAGCTTGTTAGGTCGGTCGAATTCGACGCCAAAGTTGACCGTTCGAATTCTTAGTGTTGCACTTATAAAATTCCATTTTTGAACCCGGGACTCTGGATTCAATTTCTGACACCACCATTAGACTCGTGGCGTCGTTCTGGCATGTTTTCATATAAAGTTTGCTTGATTTGGAGAACGAGGGCCCTGGCACGTATTTCGGTGCAAAGCGGGTCCCACTTTCTGAGTCAACGGGACTTTTTGACGTCGGCTCATCGGAATCCAATTTCAGATATACCGTTGAGTTCGTATCGTCATTCTGGACTCGTTGACATATAATTTGCTGAGTTTTGAGGACATTGGCTTCGACACGCTTTTCCGTGCAAATCGGATTTCAATGTCCAGGTCAACGGACCAATTTGAGATCGGGTCAACGGAATCCAATTCTGGATATACCGTTGGGTTCGCATCGTCATTCTGGATTCGTGGACATATAATTTGTTAGATTTTGTGCACTTTTATTTTGGCACATTTTTCGGTGCAAAGTGTGTCCAACGGCGGACATTATTTTGGCCCAAAATTACCGTTTTGCCCCTGTGTCCAAATTGGACTTTTGGACAGGTTATCCTAGCTGATTTGACTATTCTGGACACGTTGGTGATATTTATTTTATTATCCGACAACACCTGTAGGTTGTTATCCTATTATTATAATCTTTCTCCTTTTGTGGTATTTGAGACCCATCGATTCCAGTGATTTCACAACCACTGAAATTGAATATGTTGACCTTGTAGATGTTTATAGAGACTAGCTTTGACCCACTTTGACCATGGTTGACTACTTTGACTGAACGTCGAAGTAGAGTCAACATTTGACCTAGGTTAGACTAGTTTTGACCTTGGTTGACCCCAGTTGACTATTTTGACCAAAAGTCAACCGGAAGTCAACCGTAGCCTAAGATTGACCAGAACTTGACCGAAGTTGACCAGTTGACCCAAAGTCAACTGTTAGTCAACATTAGTCAAGTTTGACCTAGAGTTGACCAGTTGACCAAAGTCAACTGTAAGTCGACCATTGACTTATCTTGACCTAGTTTGACTTAGTATGACTTGATTTTACTTCGAAACCCTTATATTGATACAGTATTCCACCTATAGGTCCTCGAGGCACTGTTCTTGGACCAGTTGACATATTCCACCAGATCCCAGGCGAGTACATTCTCTGATAATATTTCTGTTTTATGATATCGTCTATGTTTCTTGTATTTAGTGTAGATACCCTTGTTCTCTTGGCACATTGTTCACACGGATTGGTATTTCTCTGGATCCCGTCATGAGATATTATTCCTCGCTTTTCTTGGTATATCTTGTGCAAGTCTTTCTTGTTCCTTGTGTATTGTATAGACACGATTCCTGCGAAGGCTAGCTACCCTCTCGGAGAATCGCGTGTCATGATGTGTCATGGTTGGATCCACTATACTAGTCGGGGATGGGGAGTATTAGTGTAGATGTGTGGTCATTAGCCACCTTGTTGTTCTTGTAGACCTTGTGAGTGTTAATCATACACCCCACGTATGATTAACCAGGACAGTAGACCTTGTGCAAGACCCAAGCCGGCCACATGTTGAAACTAGTACTCACACACTTAGATAGATGATTCTTGATTCTTGTACATGCCATGATCAGTTTTACTTGCCTTGTTCTAGCTCTAGATTTACAGCTTACCTTGCCATGATACTCACATGTACATTTCATGATTTCTTGTATATTCTCTCTATTTACTGCTACATGTTCAATATCGTATAATTAGAACTGTTATTTGAGATTTGTGCTCGTTCCATCCTGACTGGATATGTTGACAAAATTTTAGGAGTAGTTGTGCCCTCAGTATTGGACTTCATGATGTTGCTAGCTGAGGTGGATCTCACTATTCTTCTATGTGAGTTGCCTGGTAGTTATCCTTAGTTAGTCTTGTTGTTCCTTCTTTATTTTTCTGTCTTATGATCATTGTAGATTCTAGTTGTTCTAGTGATATTGTTATTATTTCTTGTCTTATCTTCCTTAGTTTCGTGATGTGACATGAGTACATTTCTAGTTATGGATTCTTAGATGTTGTAGTTAGTATAGTGCACTTGACAGCGTTCTACCGCCGATACCGCGGCGTAGGCTGGACGTGGCCCACGTATTTGTACCCGTATATCCGGGTGCGGGTCGTGACAAAATACCCCCACATGGCATCCACATGTGCTCCACCATACCCCATATGCACACCTCAAAACATGCAAAACATTATATTCAGATACCTACTTGGTGGTGTAGTCGATGTGAGACTATTTTACACTAGTCTAAAGATAAAAACACCAACACATACTATAACAACATCGACTATTATATCGATATACTACTGATATGTTGAACGCGGACGATTTAGATTCTGAAAAATATAATGACCTACTAGTGTAGCTATGTAGTTGGTAAAACATATATTAGATAGAGCTTTGCTACGAGTACATCCAAATTTTTATAACCCTTTTACAATTATCACGTGTCGGACTTCGACTGGAGGAAGGAGAAGAAAAAGTGGTGAGATCGAGTGGAGCCCATGTAGCTGGAAGGTAAGAGGGAAGGTGGGACCCATGTATAAGAAATGGGAGAGAGAGGTTGTAAGAATTTTGTAATAGACTTTGCATTTTTCTATTAGATATTAAAGTACGATCCTATAGGTTCTTCACGCAAGTCTTCAAGTTTTATATCTAATGATTCTTACGATAGAACACAGATTTTATTGATCTATTTTCTTCTCTCAAATGATTACATCTGAGCTGTGCTTTATAGAAAGGTGGAAGAGGATGATAACAATAATCTGTTGAGAGAGGTTATATGAGATTAGGAGAGACAACTGTGTTTTGTTGAGATTTGTTATTCTCTTCTTGATTGATGGAATTGGCTCTAATAATATCAATGTACACAAATTAGTTTTATTAAAAAATCATTAGTAGATGGTGTTTAAAGTTTATTATTGAGATTCAAAATTTTGGAATAAAAGTAGAATATATTGGATTTGTACGAGAATAATAGAAAACAATAGAATGAGTACAAAAATTGTGTGATAAAAAACAAAAGAATATAAATCTATAATTGGACTTCATATTGGGAGTTCTATAAAATATTTTTTAAATTCTGAATCAAAGTAATTCTCGTGTCCGACTTATAGCTACTGTAGATGGATTATACCTGAAAGTTTATAAATTGGAACTCATAATGGATCTTACTATATATAAAATGAGTTCATAATTTCTAAACTTAGAATCTAGAAATGGGAATTGGCTCTAGAGCATAATTAGTAGTTGGGACTCTCCAATATAATTTGGAACCTAAATTTAAAAAATAAAAAATAACTATAGAACGGGTTGAATTTGTATGAGAATAGTAAAAAAATGATAAAGTGAGCTCCGATCCCAAATGTTGTGTGGTAAAAAAATTGATGTAGGAGAAAATATTGTCTAGAAAATTAGGATCAAAATTGGTACTTACTATTCTACAAAAGAAGTTTCTACAATCTAAAATATAGAAATTTGAAGGTCCAATTTTTAGCACATATAGATGGAATATGACCGAAAAGGTAGATATTGATACTAGAAATGTGACTTACTATTTTACTTAATAAATTTTAATATTATGAATATAGAAATTGAATTTGATGATGATACTAAGGATGTTCTTATTGATACGTAGGCATTAATCATAGAAAGCTGCTATTTTGACCGTCCGGGAGGCTGGTCTGCCTCCACATGGCAGACGTCTATTGACTCCTCCGTCTAGATGGACCCAAGTTAGTAGGAAATGACCAATTATTGTCTGTCACTTGGACGCGGACCAGTGCATGCCAATCCCACGGCCGTGCAAAATAGCATTTTTCTTAACCATTAGCCCATGAAAAAATGCTAAGTTTACTACCAAATTTTTACAACCACTCTCTCTTCCCCCCCCCCCTCCCCCCCCCCTTACAGATGGGTCCCATCAGGTCCCATCACCACTCTCACTCTCCATGTTACATGGGCTCCATCCTGGCTCACCATTTCTCTCCCTCCTTCAATCGAAGTCCGACACGTGACAAAGTTGTAAGGGGATTGTAACATTGGTTGTAGGCATAGCAAAGCTCTTAGCCCATGTGCATGTGTGGGTTCCAATAGACTAGATTCACGTCCTCTGCCGCCCAATACGTTTGGTTTGCGCACAAGCTCAATCTACGAGGAAACATAAAGTGAACCAATGGTGCATGTGATGAAGTGATGGTACCTTCTCCGTTGACCGCCACTCGTCCGTCCGCAGCCGCAACCGCAGCCGCTAGCCGGTCGAACTCGTACATGGCGGAAAAAATGGACGCCGCCATAGGGAAGAGAGAATGGACGGGAACGCCCCTCCGGCTCCCCGCTGCCACCGCCCACGGTAGGTACGTGTCCGCCACGAGTCCGCTTATCCGCGGCTCGAGGCGGTCCAGGAGCCACTCGACCGCTTCCGGCATCTTCGTGAGGACGGCGTCGACGAAGCCTTCGTAGACCTTCGCGCGGCCGAGCTCGGAAGGGATGACGTTAGGGATGGAGGCGAGACGGACGTTCGGCGGCAGCGGGTGCAGCTCGGAGAGGAGGAAGCCGAGCCATTCGTCGGTGACGACGCAGGTGATAAGGATGGGGGCGGCGGCTGTGCTCTTGGAGGCGAGGATGCGGCAGAGGCTCATCATGGCGTTGACGTGGCCACGGCCGGGGAAGGGGACGGCCACAAAGTGGCAGCACTTCGGCTGTTGGGAGTCCATCATGCTTGGATTCATTTCGACAGTGTGACAGTGGGCTGGAGTCAGAAAGGCACGTTTCTAAGTTCAAACTTAAATAGAGGTTTTTTTTTTTCCCAATAAAGACGTGTGGCTTGTGTAGTCACGCGAGTCACCAATCTATAGCTGCAACTACCAAAAATTTGAATGAACGGCAAAAAAATTAGAGAAATTTTGACTTGCCCCCCACTTTATTTACCACAGTTCAAGGTGTATCCCACACAATTTACATAATGTAGGAATTCCTCCACTTTTGACAGAAATCGTCTAAGGCTGACAGTCAACTGCTTTGATCCAATTTTTTTGACTAAAATACCTCCATTAACTTATTCCCTGCCCCCACCCCCTTTGACCCGACGCTGCACTCACAGCTGCTGGCCGGGAGCAGATGGGGGCTCGTCACCGCCGCTCGCCGCCACCCCCATCCTGGCTGCGCGCCTCTCTCGCAACAAAAATTCATGGACACCCTTCTTGTTCTCCTCTCCACAGAACCCAACAATTAAAGGTACTGACATACAAAGCATAGCATAACATACCATTGATCCAATGCCGAGGAGGTTGGAAGTGATAAGTTGTCATATACTTTGTTGTGATGGAGTCAGTCTCTGCAGAATCTGGATTTCTGAAGATCCTACATGAAGCCTTGACCACATCAATCCTGTCAGCAAAGAAGAAGAACAACAACAATGCAAAGATCCATGCAAAGCTAGGGAAGCATGAACTTGCCATTAGTCTCAAGAAGAGAGAGAGAGAGAGAGAGAGAGTAGGGACTTGAAGACTTCATTAAGTGTTGATAAATTTTGATGATACCAATAAACAAAGCAGCATCTTCAATTTTGTTGGAACCATGTGAAAAATCTTTCATTAGTAGCAATCACCTTAATATTTGACATTAATCAAAATTCTTACTCGCTGCCATTGCTGCTCATTGCCGTTACTGCTCGCCGTAGAAGGGGGGTGCTGTCGTTGCAGCGGGCAGACACGCAGCCCGGTGGGGGTAGCGGCGAGCAGCGGCGACGAGCCCCCTCTCCGCCCCCGGCAGCAACCAACCCCCTACCCTCTTCTCTGGCGCCGGCAGCGGAGGGGGCACGAGGCAGCGGCCAGCAGCGGCGGGTCAAAGGGGGGAGAGGGGTGGGACAGGGAAGAAGTTAAATGAGGGTAGTTTAGTCAAATTTTTTGGATCAAAGCAGTTGACCGTCAGTCTTAAACGATTTCCGTCAAAAGTGGGAGGACTCTTACATTATGCAAATTGTGTGGGGTGCACCTTGAATTATGGTAAACAAAGTGGGGTGCAAGTCAAAATTTCTCAAAAAATTAATCCATATAAAAAATTTAAAAAAAATTATATGAAAAATAAAAGTAAAATTTTTTTTTCTTGGTGGGTTCCAGCTCATACCAAACTAAGTTTGGATCCGTCCCTGACCACCACCATCCTTCCCTCTACTCCGCAACGCCCCTAAACAACACTCCCTCCTCTCGTGCTCCGTCGCCCCTCACCTTTCCTCCTGCTCCGTCTGCTGGCCTCCTCGGACCCTTCCGTCGGCTCGTGCGAGTAGTGCTCGAGCTGCTCGAGGAATGTAGTAACCATATAACACAGTTATTATTATTATTATTATTATTTACAAATTTGAGTCCAAGAGGTACATGTGACTTCATTTAGAAAGCTTCACAAATCTACACTTACATAATAAGAGTTTAAATACATTGCAATGCAGTCATAATTGGATATTTTATTTTATATATTGTGGACTGAGTTTAAAAAAATTAGTTGAGGTTTTATATGAATGTCAATATCCACATTAGAGTCCAATTTCTGTCAGACGGACTAACTGAATTTGCGAGTGGTCAAGACATGTCACATGATCAAAAGCAAACAAAATTACAGTTCGAGTTCACTGTTGTGAGCTAGTAGTGGAAGGAGAGAGAGAGAGAGAGAGAGAGAGGGAGTTTAATTAATTAGAGAATCAAAATTGTTGTGAGTGGAGCATGAGGAGAGGAGCAATTTGAAGATGTCTTGTTTGCTTGACTCTAGCATGCACCAAGCTCCTAAAAGCATCGCACATCATGAAGTAACAACACATATATAGCTAGCCACCAGTTCTATTAATTCGTATGGGAGAAAAACATAAAATATTAATTCAATATGAGATCGAATTAGCTGTTCCCCCTCGCCACCACCATCCCCACCCCACACTCCCCGCGCCGCCAACCCCCACCCCCCGTGCAAATTCAGTCAGTCCGTCTGGCAGAAATTGGACGAGTCTGACGGAATGGACCTCTATTAATAATTATACTAAACATGTTACTCATTGAACAATTTCTTCAAATATCAGCATCCTACTGTAAATTTTCTGGAATACAAGACAATACCAAATAAAACACACTTTTCTTCCATTTTACACCGTGTTCTACGAAACACAAAGAAGGAAGATATCGTTTTCTTTCAATATGGATTGAAATTCTATTTGTACTCTTCCTTTTTTTTTCTTTCTTCCATATTTTTCATTATTTCTGCGTAAGCATTAATTTTGAGAACATGACACGTGTATAAATTCTTCAACTAAATGACCTAAGGAATCGAGACATGCATTGTTATTTGTCCACATAGGAATAAGTACTCGCTTTGGAAAATTTTCAGAACATATCAAGACTCTTGCCTTTGCATTTCTCCTACATATATAGCACCAAAAACTTTGGATCATTATTGGGAAGCATGAAAGTGAGAGAGAAAGAAAGATCCTCCTCATGTTTATTACAACATTCTACTAAAATTATTCTGTAGTGTGTTCATTCATCTCTTGCTAACACACACACACACACACGCGCGCATTGATGATATATTTAGTCCAAGGAGTGCGATATCTGCCTCAAAACCTTGGCATGTTCTTCCCTCAATCCCACGAACACGTCGACCCCTCCGTCCTCGCGCAGCGAAGGAAGGAACACCATCAGTCCGTCCACCGGCACCCAGGTGGGCAGGAACGCGGCCAGAGCCCCGCCGCCCCCGAAGTCCAGATCCTGGAACCGGAACCTCAGCAGGCTGTCCACCTCCAGGTTCGGCGACAGCACGTTCGCGTCCGAGTCGTAGACCGGCGCCAGCCCCTCCTCCTCCCCGTGCACCGCCCCGAAGTCCACGAACGACTGGAAGTACTCCCCGTCGACCTCCGCCACCGCCTCGTGCACCATCCCGGCCGCCTCCTCCAGCCCCCCTTCGACCAGCCGCTTCGCGCTCGTGTTCGGGTACGCGTTCAGGACCAGGTTCCCGAAGAACTCGCTCGGCGGCGGCACCGTGTCGTCCAGCCGCTTCAGCCTCGACCTGCCGTTCACCGACACCCTCACCATCGTACTTAATTCCTCCGTGTCGTGGAGCCCACGGGCCGTCGTGATCTTCCTCCATATGTGGGCCAGCAGCACCTCGAACGTACTGTACTTGTTGCGGGCCGTGGGTTTGAGTTCGGTGGTGATGTAGTGCTGGGAGTAGTGCAGCAGTAGGTTGGTGATCTCGTCGGGGTCGACCTCGACGCGGCTCGGGGGGAAGGCGTTGGGCTTGGGGGGCTTGGCCATGAACTCGTATCCCCAGTGCTCGAACGGGCACCTCGGGGGGGAGCGGGGACGGAGCCACGACTGGTCGTAGCTGGGGAGGGGGTCGATGGGGGCGCCGCGGACCGTCTGCCCCCACGCCACGAAGAAGGTGCTCATGGAGCGGCCGTCGGCCACGCGGTGGTGCGCTGTCACCCCGACTATGACTCCGCCGCACGCGAAGCGGTTGAGCTGCACCTGCAGCAGATGAGGAGGTCCCTGATCCTGAAAAATAAAAGAAAATAAAACCATTATTATAAATAAAAGGAATAGTACACCTCTCCTGGCTCGATCAACTGATCTTCCGCCATCCAGTTAGGACATTATATTATACATCTCCTTGGTAACCACAAGAGCCATTCGAGTTCGGTCTATGGTCTGTCTCTTGAAAATACTATATATAACAATCTAGATACCCAAGAATATTCCTATGTCATTTTATTTACGTATCCATTTAAGTACCAGGTTATTTGAGAAGCCGCCATCATGTATATTGGTCTATAGGCTCAAAGCTAAAATTTATCACGAAAAATAAATGGAGACCTATTCTCATTTTTTTTTCCTACAAAATAAACTATTCAAAATAAACATCATAAACTAGGAAAAATTATTCAACTACAGTATCTTTCAATTGTGACAGGAAGAATCATTTATCCTATGATTATATTTGTTTACTCTATAAAATTGGACTTGCGAAATAGTGATTCTAAGAAAGACTTATAAATATGAACTGAAGTTCAATTTTACCATTTTTCTATACATAATTATATATAAATAAATATAAAATATAGAGATATTTAGACTTTGGGTTTCAAATAAGTTTCAAAATTTGTGTTTGGATCTACATAGGTCTCAAAAATATCACCAAAAATGTCACTATTTATTTTTTGTGACACTTTTGAAACTCAAACACTAATTATGTATAATATGAAGATCCAAACATAAATTTCAGAACTTATTTGAGACCCAAAGTCTAAATATCCCTAAAGTATATGACATATACATATAATATTTTTTTGGAGGCCTATAAATTTGCGAGGTCCAGTACGATAGCACATACTGCACACTCCCTTAAAACCGGCCATGTTGGTCTGTCTCCTCAAAGATATTACCCAACTCTATTCTACTGGTTTTATAAATGGTACCCTTTATTATCAAAAAAAAAAAACACACATGTAAAAATTTTATTATAAAACTCGCTAAAGCATTATTCACAAATTCTGTATGAATTGATGAGGCCCCTCCTCCTTCCTGGCCTTACTCCCTGTAGTTGCTGGGGTGGTTTTTGTTCATTTATTGTCCATGGTGTTCAGAATTTGATCGGACTTGGGCCGCCCAGCCCAAGTTTGACTGGGTCGAGCCCGCACCCGTTTGCAGGCTGTTCGTCCGGTGTAGGCTGTCTGGCCCGTGCAATCTTTCTAAAGTTTGGGATGCATTGCATGCCACTAAATAATTGATTAACCGACCCGCATGAAATTTTATAGGCTGTCCGGTCCGTGGGTTGTGCTGCAGTTTGGTTCACGGATCTAAGGAATCTAGAAAGAAAAGTTATTTTTTTTCTTTATTTGGTAGCCACAAACTTGACAATGGAAAAAATTGGTGGAAATATAGTTCCACTCAAGACCCATGGGATTGATTTTTTCTCCTCCTTTTCCAACATTTATTACAAAAATTATGACAAAAGTAACCATGTGTCATTGCTTATTTACCATTAATATTATTTTTTATAATATTATTTTTATTTTAAAAGGTAAGGATATTATTGGAACATTGTTATATTTTGTTTTTCTTTCCTATGTAGTTTTTTTGTTTTACCAAACAACGGAAAGAAAATGTGACAGAAATCCTACTTTCCCATTCCCATGAAATTTTATACTACAATAGGCTGTCCGGTGCGTGGGTTGTGGCCTAGTGGTAACAACAGATCCCAGTGCAGAAGGTGCAGGTTCGAATCCTCTCTTAACATTTGTCAAACCGGAAAAAAAAAAAAAAAAAAAACACCTCAAAAATAAATAAATAAATAAATAAACAAATTTTAGTAATAACCATCAGTATTCCTGCAACTTATGGGAGAAAACTTTGATACCGAAGAGGGTATCAAAGTTTTGATACCCCCATGTATGACATGTGGGTCCCCTCCCTCTTTGTAAAATGTGTATATATATATATATATATATATATATATATATATATATATATATATATATATATATATATATATACATGGGCGGATCTAGGCTTTGAGTGGGGTGGGCTCCAGCCCACCCCAAAAAATTTTATTTTTCTTTTTTTTCTATATGATTTTTTTTATTGGGAATTTTTTTTAGGACTTGGCCCACACCAGCCCACCCTAATTCAGTCTAGCCCATCCTAGTTTATGATTCTGGATCCGCCCCTGTATATATATATCAAAGTTTTACTCCAACTTGTGCTTGTAAAAACAATGTTAATTTACCCCCATTCCTTCACACGAAGGGTGCAGGAGCAGAAAGTCCGGGTGCGGTTCGAGCGGCAAGTGGTCTGCCAGCCTCGACGCCACCGTCGCCTCCACCAGGAGCGCTCCTCCGCCGCCCCCTCCCACCAGCACGCAGGGGCGTCCGCGGCCGCTCCGGCTGCGGCCGAGCCTGCTGGTGAGCGTGGGAAAGTAGGCCAGCGTCTCGACCAGGCTCTCGATTATCACCGGGTTCGGAGGGGCCGGCGGGGTGAACGCGAAGAGGACGGCGATGTGTATGTCGGACGCGAAGCGGTCGAAGATGGTGAACGGGATTTCGCGGGGTTCGGCGTCGGGGTTGGCTTGGGGGATGACGGTGGAACGTTGCACTCGGACTTCCATACTTGTGTTGATATGTCGATTACAAGATTTTATGCCATGTCATGTGTATTTATAGCAAACGAGGATGATTCTGAGGCTGACACGTAGGATGGCATGAGTTGGAAATTTGTTTTTGATAAGCTCATAAATGGTTGAACGTTTGAATTTGAAGCCCATGCACTTGACCCTGCTCGCATTTTTTCGGTTTCCTAGCGGTGAACTGTTTGTTTGTAGCAACATTTTGCAGCCGCTAAAGTTGATCGTCTGCGTCAGCCTGCTACATAATAATCTACAGTAGAAAATAATCATAAAAGAGTAATAGTGACAAAAATGGAAGCCTTCAAATCCTGACTTTATTTCGAGGGTTTTACGGATGTTCAAGAACAGGGCTGGACGGGCCGTAGTAGGTGGGCAAAAAGTGCTCCCTTTCTGTAGAAATTATTTATCATTTTTATTTTTTGTAAGTGACAATATATTTCGTCAGTCCATTTGACAAAATTCAAACATTTATTTATTATTCACCAATTCATTTGACAAAGGACGTCGCTATTTTGTCTGCGGTACGTGATTGCAGACTGTGACCGTAGAGCACGTGTTACTGACCCATTGGCAGGAATTCCAATGATAAGCCTGAACAAATAGGGGAGACCAACGGTTCGACAATAGTCTGCGGACAAAATATCATTCTCCTTGGAAAATATCAAACATCAGTTTTTTTTTTTCCTTCCTTCAGTGACATGTATACAGCTCTCTTTTTCAATTTGAATAGCTTTTTTTTTTTTTCGTTTTCTTAAGACATGCATTTTCTTGGTAGGTGCTGACATGCTAGCTCCATTCACAAATCTAACATGAGACCAGGCCCAAGGGATAAGCTTGCCTATAAACACAATTCTTTCATTTGCTACAATTCTGCCGACTTGCTAGCAGAATATGCGCATACACAAATTTTTCATGTCCAACTGACAAAATATACTTACTTGCAAAATTCCAAAGCCGAAAAATTTATGATTATTTATTTGTTACCTACAGAAAAAAAAAAAAAAAAAAAACACAACACAGTAGGGGTGAGCATATAACGGTTGAAAACCGAAAATCGAACCGAACCGAAACGAACCGAAATATGATAAACGGTTCGGTTTTTCGGTTATCGGTTCGGTTTACGGTTTAAAATTTTGAAAATTTGAAATAACGATTCGGTTTTCGGTTCTTCATCCGAAAAATCGAACCGAACCGAAAACCGATTTAGATTTAGTAATTTATCAAACTATCCACAATATACATATACTAATGTTTATTAACCCCTAATTGAGCGTACTCTCTTTCCTATTCTATGTCGGTATTTCTTTGAGCACTCTCTTTATCTACCCTCAATCTATATATACTAATATCTTTCACTCTATGTAATATAACAATTCATAAATACAATAATGTCATATATTTTTTAAAATTTTGTTATTTAAATAGGCCCATTTTGCTAGAAACTTGAAGGCCATGCATATTGGTCCATGAAACCGAACCAACCGAAAACCGAACCGAATTAATTGGGTTCGGTTTTTGTTCGGTTTTTATAAAAATGGTTCGGTTTTCGGTTTTGAAAAATACGATTTACGGTTATTTCGGTCTTTACATATTCGGTTCGGTTTGAACCGAACCGAACCAATGCTCACCCCTACAACACAGCAGATCATGGCTAATTTGTTTTGTTTGATCAAACAAAAAGTTGTAGCTCAACAAATGAGTCGGATACTCTATCAAAGGATCTTACTTCAACAATATTCATGTTAGGCCAATGGTTGGTGGCAATTAGGGTCTGACCCACCAACTCGACCCAAGCGGGTCGGGTCATAAATGGGTTGAACCGGAGAACCCTAAAATTTCTTTTAAAAGAGAAAGTATAGCCATGTCACCAGGTTGCATTAATAAGGTCGTAATATAACTACAAAAATACCAAAATCATCCCTAACATCATTAAGCTATAGTTCATCACCAAAATAAGGCCTATATATCATGTTCCTCGGGTCATGCTTCAGAGACGGGCCCGGACTTGCGGGCCTAAAATTTTAAAAGGTAATTTTGTTTATACAATTTAGCGTATGTAAATCCAATTATGAACTAAAGTCCATATTAAATTTTTATTTTTATACCATTTATTGTTTTATTTCTTAAATTTTTTTTATGTATCATGTCGATGAAAAAAATTGTATGAACATAAGTTTTGAAGACACCACTTGTAGAGTTGGTCTCGGATCTCAAAATCTAAAGTATGGCACTTTTCAAAGAACACAAAATTTGCCACAACTAACTACAAAAGTTTCAAGCTCTATGTTATTTCCAATCGGCTTCTTCGAGTCTTGTATTGTCCTGGCAAAAATAATTGACTCGACACTATGGCACATGACCACTAGTTAACGAAAACACAATGATATTTATTCCTAAAACATATCTCATTTCTTTCTGAGTTAATTAGTTGTATTCCTCTATGGTTTGTAAGCATTTTGGTAATTATTCCCGTTGTTTTAAAAATAAAGAACACATTCCTGGTTTATAGAGTTAATTAGTTGTATCCTCCTGGTGCATAGAAGAAAGTGAGTGAAAAATTAAGCACCTAGAGGGGGTGTTCTTTATTTTTAAAACAACGAAAACGGTTACCAAAATGTGTTCAAACTATAGTGGGGTACAACTAATTAACTCTTTCTCTATCCTACAGATAATCGTTTATCTCGTCAGAAGATTTTGTTTTCTCGATAATGCATCGTTCCTTATGAGCCACAAGCACATCTTAACTTTCTTACAGTTGTTCGTGTTGCTTTCAACATGAGCTACAAGTATTGAACTAAAAAAAAAATGTTATAGATATCTTTACTTTCCAAATCTGTTTATAGACCCGTACGTCCTCAATAGATTCCCAGACTAATTAATAGTACTCAACATCTCATATAATTAATTCATTGTTGTATCGCATCAAATCATGTTTTTCATCTTCCTCTCCTCCAATGTTAGGAAATGGTATCCTTGTTAACTCAAACCAAACCACGTGGAAAAATTTTAAGGGTCCAGCTATAAACATCCCAACACTTGTTAAGGACATTCCATTTCAAAAAAAAAAAAAAAATTCTATTCTACCCTTGCTGCTGAGCACACTCCATACTCCCCTCCCCTCCCCTTCCCCCCTCCGCCGACCCTCCTCCTCCCCCGACCCGCCGCCGCCTCCTCCTCCGACCCTCCCCCCCCACCCCTCCGCCGACCACCCCCCCACCCCCCCGGACCGGCCTCCTCCTCCTCCTCCTCCCCCAGCTTTCCTATCCCCCCTCCGTCGACCATAAACTGTTGTTAAAACAAAAAAAAATTAGAAAAAAATTTGGGTGTATTCACGGGTAGGTTCGACCCTGGTTTGTCGAACTCACAGAGGAATGTTCGACCCACGACAGTCGAACTATAGTGTGTACGTTCGACCAGAATATGTCGAACAGAAGATGGCATGTTCGATTAGAATATGTTCGACCAGTGTTTGTCGAACACAAGAAGACACGTTCGACCAGTATTTGTCGAACAGAAAAAGACATGTTCGACCAATACTTGTCGAACAGACCATTGTTCGTTCGACAAGTATTTGTCGTGCTTGTCGCAGATTTTTTTTTTTTTTTGGTGGGGTGTTCTTAGAAAGCCTTGGGGGTATATTGGTCTTTTAACATGACATTTAAGTTATGTAGAGTGTCCTTAGCAAGTCTTGAGGTGTGTATAGCCGGACCCAAATTTTAAACCAAATCGTATTATAATTATGTTTCACTACCATTTTCCTAACAATGCGTTTAATTTTAATCATCAAAGCCACAATTATCAGCCCTACCTACCAGGGTTGTCTTATCCGGCTAATTTTAGTTGTCTCTTGATCCTTATTATGGATAGTTCCTAGGGTATCACGCGCAACCCCAACCTCTTGTAGGGTCATGCAAAGACTGGAGGATTGTCCTAGCAAAGAGAGATTGTCAAAGTCCGATGTCTTGTCAGACTTATCCATGGACCAGTCTTGCCTTGCTACCTACACTGGCTTGGTACGAGTTAACAATGATACCAATGTGATATTTCCATGCCTCTTTTACTCTGTTCGCTATAAAATTCAATAAAATAAAAATATTAATGTGGCTAACTTATTTTCTTCATAGCCATCTCTTCCCAAGGTGAGGATAGGCATTTTGTGTTTCCGCTTAACAAAAATATCCTCTCTTTTTTTTAGATTGTTCAAACTATTCTAATATGAACATGAATCTGACTGGATCCAAATTTTATCAACTCAACCTGGATTCGAACTCAAATTGAACCTTGAAACTGAGTCAACTAGACCCAAACTCCATCTTGATTCGGTATGGTCTTATCCATAAGAATCGATTAGACTTGAACGCCATTGGATCAAACCAATCCTGATTGGAACTAGACATGTCCCAAATCCCGATTAGGCCCAAACTTGACTAGCCCAAATATCACCCAACCACCAAAACCAAACCGATTAAATCCATGAACATAGCTGAATCACCTCTACCTTAATGATATTAGAACTCGAACTTTAACATAACCCACACCCAACATGAGCCGGATCACCCAACACAAGTCGGATCGACTTTGAACCACCATGAAAATAATGCATGTGTGTTATTATGTATTAATTTGAAATTTATATTAACTCTAGATTACCATTATCTGCAATATGGACTTTGGTCTCTGACCGCAGTTCTGACCGAAGCCACGTGCCGAACCGGGGGGGGGGGGGGGGGGGGGGGCGGACACAACTGCGGTTTGTCTCCTGCGGTTCAAATATCATTTCGGTATTATTATAGACGGAGGCAATTGTAAAAAGTTGTCAGGGGCGGATCCAGAAACTAAAGCTGGATTGGGCTACCAAAATTTTGGGTGGGCTGGAAGTAGATAAATTCATATAAAAAAATTAAAAAAAATTATATGAAAAAAAATATATATTTTTTTTTTTTTGGTGGGCTCCTACCCACTCCAACCCCCTCTTAGATCTGCCCCTGAAAGTTGTAATATATATCATTTTATCATACCATACACATAAATTTTATATTCTTAAAAAAACACTGAATTATACCGAACACAATCAAATCAAATAGGCATGAATTCGACGAATAAAAACAAAATTCTCATGGAAATGAAAATTTCAGAAATATTGTAATTTGTTCAGAAGGCCCCCTAATGACTTTACACAATTACCCAACATATCAGTAGAATAGTAGAGGGTAAAGTGCATTTAAACCCTCCTTAGAGTTGCCTCGTTCGCAAAATAAGACCTTTTAGAAAACTTAAACAGTTTGCACCTCCCGCAAACCCTGTTTTGCGCAGAATACCCCTTTCCGTCAAATTGACGTTAGAACAGCCGTTAGAGGCCATTTTTTGGATTTAAAAAAAAGTGCACTTCCCAAAATACCCTTAATGCTTACATTTGGCTGTTGGCTCTCTTTCATTCTCTATGTATAAGACAATGTTTGTTTAAAACATAAAACCTAAACTTTATATTTTCTATTTTTTGACCGGTTGGTTGGAAGAAAAAATAATATATTTTTTTTATATTTCTTTTTTTTTTACTTATTTGCTCTCATTTAATATATTGAAACTTTTTCTTACCTACAGATCTCAAATCCAACTGCAAATTTTTTTTATATACTTTTTTTTTTTACTTATTTGCTCTCATTTAATGTTTGAAGCTTTTTTTACTTATTCCATTTTTTTTTTCAAGATGTCCAAATAGAAATTATGGAAGCCTATTCGTAGATAATCGACAAAGGCGGTGGCAGCCACTGAATCCGGACCATGCTTCGACATACATGTTTTGCAATTTATTTTTGGATTTTTGACACGTTTAGTAATATTTAAGTTATTTGTTTAAGTAATACATGTGATGAAAATAAATTTGTACCAAGATTTACAATTTCAGTTAGAATTAATAAATAAATAATTACGATAATAGTCATGACTAATAAATAATTACGATACAAGTTCAGGACTAATCGGACATTTGTTAAAAGATTTTTTTTTCCAGAAAAAATTTAAGATGAAAACCTACTATTTAGATTATAAACATTTATTTTCGAAAATGACGTCAAGCATGAGAATTGATTTTTGTTTAATAATCTTTTTAATATTTTGTTTTTTGTTTCCATTTTTTTAGTTCTTATTTCATATTTTTTTTTCATATTTTTAATAATCTTTTCTAGAATTAATAAATAAATAATTACGATAATAGTCATGACTAATAAATAATTACGATACAAGTTCAGGACTAACCGGACATTTGTTAAAAGATTTTTTTTTTCCAGAAAAAATTTAAGATGAAAACCTACTATTTAGATTATAAACATTTATTTTCGAAAATGACGTCAAGCATGAGAATTGATTTTTGTTTAATAATCTTTTTAATATTTTGTTTTTTGTTTCCATTTTTTTAGTTCTTATTTCATATTTTTTTTCATCTTTTTAATAATCTTTTCTAGAATTAATAAATAAATAATTACGATAATAGTCATGACTAATAAATAATTACGATACCAGAAAATTTACTGTACAGTAAGAAATTTAACTGAAATTTGCTAAAACGATAAAAGTTTGGAAAATCAAAACAAACGAAAGAATCCGACAGACGACGTGTCGGAAAATTGGACGCCGTCCAATTTCCGACACACCGTCTGTCGGAAATTGGACGCCGTCCAATTTCCGACAGACCGTGTGTCGGAAATTGGACGGCGTCCAATTTTCCGACACGTCGTCTGTCGGATTCTTTGTTTGGTTCACGTCGGCCGTTGATTCGGTTGGGTTTGGGTTTTAGTTGGTTTATTTAATATGGGTGGGTGGGTATGTTGGTTTGAATTGAATAGGGTTGGTTCGAATAATGTAAAGAGAAGCAAACAAAGTTGGCAGAAGAAAGTTGACAGAGAGAATCAAACAAAAAAAATTGAAAGAAGAGAAAGTAAGAAACCAGAAGAGAAAGTAAGAAGAGGAGAAGAGGGAGTAAGAAGAACACAGAAGAGAGAGAGAGATCCGAGAAGAAGAAGAAGAAGAAGAAGAAGAAGAAGGAGGAGGAGGAGGAGGAGGAGGAGGAGGAGGAGGAGGAGGAGACCCTGTGTTTCAAGATAACTTAGTTATGTTATAATTCTAATACAAATCTTATTGCTATATTTTGTTATAATTCTATTATAATGTAGACCCTAATCTAAATCTAAACTCTAACCTTTAAGACTAATGTAGACTCTAATGTAGACCCTAATGTAGACCCTAATCTAAATTTCAACTAATGTAAACTCTAACCTTTAAGACTAACCTTTAAGACTAATGTAGACTCTAATGTAGACTCCCTAACCCCAAACTAAACCTTAACCCTTACCATAATGTAAATCCAAACCCTCCCACTCTTAACTTTTATCATAATCACTCCACTAATAACATTAATCTCCTAACCCTAATCCTAACCGTAGCCTTAACCCGTAAATTAAACCATAACCTAATCCAAGCACTTTTTCTAACCCTAACCCTAACCCTAACCCTAACCCTAACACGTGAAGTAAACCCTAATATAATCCACAGTCTTACCCGTATAAACCCAAACCCTAATCAATCCTATTCTTAAATATGCATTTTGACAACCAATTTTTTTCAGATGGCTACCCAAAACGATGGTCATATACCAGGGGGGCCAACTACAGATTTGATTAAGCAGCAACGCAAGTCGCACATATGTAGTCTGATTTTTAGCGGAGAGGTATATATACTTTTAATAAATTGTGGTAGTCAATAAATTTTTTATTTTATATGTTTAGTGATAATATAGTTTGTATGTTTTATATATAGCTATGTGATTATAAAAGGGAAGTGCGGCTTCGAGAACACAATACATGGCGATATGAGGGCCAACTTGGTTTCTGGAAATTGACTAGTGACCAAGAAGCTTTATTGCACGTATTTGATTTTCATTACCTTGACCAGATACGTTTTCTACGTCACGATAGAGACCTGATTCTGAGTCTAGTGGAGCGCTGGTGGCCCGGACGAAATACGTTCCAGCTACCTTTTGGAGAAATGTCTATTGTGCTTAAAGATGTTGCAAATATTTTAGGTCTACCTATCACAGGTGAACCTATAATATTTGATGAACAATTTTCTGGTGAGACAGCGATCACGACCTACCTAGGTGTGGAGGCACCAAAACTAAAAGGCAAAAGTCTAGTGTCGTATACATGGCTCCGGCAGAATTTTATGCACATAGATCGTATTGGTGACCAAGAAATATCAGTTGATGAGGAACGGGTAAGTATTACATTTGTGGTTAATATTTGTGCACGTAAATTATATATCAATTTAGTTCAGCTAATATAATATTTTTCATATTCTGTTCAGATCATTGCATGCACTAGAGCCTATTTGCTAGGCCTTATTAATGCTTTTTTGTTTCCCGACGCATCGGATATGGTAAATTTACGATTTCTATCATTTCTGAATGATCTGACGGAACCGACGAGTCATGCGTGGGGAGCGTCAATGCTGGCATATCTATATAGTGCTATGTCAGACTTTGTGCAGTTCCATTCGAAGGACAAATTGATGAAAAATTTGAACGGATGTGCTACATTGATTCAGGTTTGAATTTGGTATATATTTAAATTTTGTTATATATTTAAAATTTGTACACTTATATTATATATTTTTTAGGTTTGGTCCTACGAGCATTTTTCTATCGGTAGGCCACTTTCCTTAATCAGTAGCGACGCACATGTATTTCCGGGCGCTTTACGGTGGCATACTGATGCGGTAGATCCCGCACATTGTGTTTACTCGGTTGCCCCGATATACCGAGGCCAATTTGATTCAGTACAGATCTCAGAGGTAAATAAAAGTCACCATTCTATATCTATTTAGTATATTATGTTTTATTTCCTTATAATCATATGTCAAAAAACAGGTTCAAATGGTACATTATTCTGTTAATCCTTATCCTTCTGAGATAGAACAAACATCATATGCATTAAGCCTCCATAGGTTTTACATAATATACCATGGAGACATAATGTATCATCCAGCTGATCGGGTTATGCGGCAATTCGGTATGAAACAACATATACCCGAAGATCCGCCGCACTACAATCGTGGTAGAGGAAGTGCAACCGTCAGAGCCCGCAAATTAATTCCTGCTTGGAATTCCAGACTAGAGACGCATAATATCTCACATTTGTCTCACAACATAGCTACTATGGAGGACTGTAAGTCATTTTGAAGTTAATATTTTTGTCGCATTTTTCTCATAACATCTCACATATTTCGTATATGCAACAGTATACGGGGATTTTGCATTTAGATCTTGGTGGGGATCTCCAGTTATTAGCAACAGACACTACATATATCAGGAGCCTCGCTTCGAGCATAGAGCTGTAGATGATTCTAGTCTACGTGGATTTTATGATCATATAATAAGAACTGATGTAAGTAATTATTTTTAGTTTACAATATTTTAGATTACAATGTTCTAGCATCCTCTTAGAACTAAAATAAAGTGTTATTATTTTAGGCTCCAGCTTTGGAGCAAGCATATGATAACCCAGATCCTGAAGTCTTGAGAACGACAGTAAGAAACTTTCTGGATTGGGTGAAAGCGGATCCGGAGCCTCCGAACCCTTCGCTACATATTCCGCCAGATTATCCTGTAGGCATTATTAGCCAACGTCAACCACTTCTCCGCAGGGTTAGGCCCCATATCACCCAGCCGTTGCCCGATAGTCCGCCTCAGCAAGCTGACGAGATCCCGCCTCAGCAAGCTGCCGACCAGTGGGCTGGCCAGGGTTCTTCCCAGGGGCCTGGACAGGAGACTTCGCAGTGGGCCGGCCAGGGTTCTTCCCAGTGGGCTGGCCAGGGTTTTTCGCAGTGGGCCGGCCAGGGTTCTTCCCAGTGGGCTGGCCATGGTTTTTCGCAGTGGGCTGGCCAGAGTTCTTCCCAGGGGGCTGGCCAAGAGACTTCTCAGGGGACTTCGCATTGGCCGGGGGTGACAGATTGGTTCCAAGGCTATGGTTTGGATGGAGATTATTATACACAGATACTAACGACTCCATCGGCACCAACACCAGCACCCACGCAAGACGAAGGTGGTGATGCGTCCCAGGAGGATACGATGCGGAGGAGAGCCCGACTCAATCTCAGAGAAGTTGATCGTCCAGACTATTGGGAATTGGACAGACAAGGAAGATAGATGTAAAATTTGAACTTGTATGATGTTTTATTTTCATTTATATAAACGTCACCTTTCTTTTACAAACTATTACATATACTTCACATGATGTTGCCTATTCATTCTCTTGGTTGATTTCTACAACTCCTTCTATTGTGTCCTAAACCATTGCAATTACTGCATCGGAGATCTCTTGAAGATTGATCCTTCGCCATAGTACGGTTCTTCTTCGGTCTTCCGGCTTTGCGTCGTACATCTGGTACTCCAATGTCGCCTCTAACCAATGCACTTTGAATGTTGTAAGGGGCTGGAATTGGCTCCAAGTGCGGCTCGTAGACACTTTTTAATGCTTCCTTTAAAAATATAGCTGGATAGTAATGCTCAATCCTGATATTGCAACAATTACAAGCATAACATGCATGTACACAAGGAAGAAAAGTATGATACCACTTTAAACATGAACAATAGTTTTCATTTAAACGAACAACATATGTTCTATTTGTTTGACGATCTAATATCTCAAACAAATGACCCACTATCCGTAATATTTCCAGCTGATGGATTTCTTTTGTGATACGAGCCATCGTTTTTAACATCTTTGGACAAAAATTTGTTTCAAGATTTTCAGCTTGTTGTCTGTTTTTGTCCTGAAGTGTTATAATCTTGGCTCGAATACCATCAAGTAGTGTCGTTATTGGTTTATCTCGAAGATTTTTAATCCAGTTATTGAAAGATTCGGCAAGATTTGACGTGTTAATATCTAGTCTTGGACAAGGAGAATACGCTGTAATCCAGTGTGAGAAAACACGATTTTCATCATTTACTCCAACGAGCCAATTGTAAACATCAACATTTTCAGCTTTAATCATCTCCAAGCAATTATTTGCATCTGTTTTATTATAACATCTTGCAAGAGAGTCCAAGCTACGTTGAAAATGCTTTGATCTACATATTGATTTCAAATTTGCTTTAAAATGTTGAATACAGAAAAAATGAGGCGATTCCGGAAAAATAGCACGCATGGCATTTATCAATCCTTTCTGTTTATCCGATATAAAAGAAATTGTATTCCAGGCATCAAAAAATCTTTCAAAAGATATTCTTAAACCGTTTAAAAACCAATTCCAAGAATCGGTGTTTTCACTCTCAGCAACAGCATAAGCAATAGGATATAGTTGATAATTAGGATCATGAGCACAAGCAATAAATAAAATACCTCTATATTTAGAGGAAAGAAAAGTTGCATCAATACTAATCACGGGTAAGCATCCTCTTAGAAATCCATCAATGCATGCCTTGAAACAAATAAAAATTCTTTCAAACCTATTATTTTCTGTAATTTTCATAAAACATTGACTACCTGGATTTGTCTCAATAATTCTAAGACCATACTCTTCGAGACTACTATATGCATCAATATAACTACCATTTATTTCGGATAGAGCAAGTTCTCTAGCTTTCCAAGCCTTACAATATTTAATATGTATTCGATGTTCCCTAAATATATCTTTTACAACACAAGACGGACTATACGACTGATTATCTCGAATTTTATCAATAATCTGATTTTTAACCCATACAGTGGTAGCTAATGGATGAGAACCAGTTGTAAGTCCACCTAAACAAGAGTGAATATTTTCTAGCGTTGCAATAGAAAATCTTTCGCCTCTACCTATGGCTTTAGCGTATACCCTCCAATGACAATTTGAACTATTACATTTATATATAATTCTAGTAGCATTATTTAAAGTAGCTGAACAAGTAAAATTACGTCTAATTGCTAGATCACTAATAAAACTTCTAAATTTAGAACGATTCTCAAATTGTTTTCCAATAAATAATTCAGGAGTGCTAAGGCTATCAACAGAATCATCAAATTCATCATCTAAATTTTCAATTAAATCATCACTATTTTCGTCATCGTTATTAACATCATCTACTACATGTTCTTCTTCAGTAAATGGAATAACTTGATGAGAAGAACTAGGACCAGCGTTAAAAGTATTACAAGCAGGTATATTACTTACATTCATAGATGGAGGCGGAGTGACATAGATATTAATATACGGTGATTGTGCATTCACTTGAAGAACAAATTTCCATGCATCTTCACTATCCACATTTATACAATTAGATACGAAAATATGTACTAATATAAATTCGTAGTCGATAGAATATTGATCAATAATTAGATTATGTAAACTAAGAAACGAAATATTTCGATCAACTAAAAGAATTTGGGTTAAACCCCCTTGATACGCTAACCCATTTAGTACACCTCCAAGCGAGCATAGGATTGTCAGATTTCCATCCATGTTGACAATAAGATGAACTTGGAAGAGAGGAGCTTCGACTTTCAACGAAATACTTGACAAACTTCTTACTGAATGGCTGAATGGGAGAGGTGCTGTGAAGTGGGTGCTGTGAAGTGAATGAGAAAATTGTTATGAAGTGGTTTGATACTTATAGATGCTATATAGCCGTTGGAATTAGAACGTTGGAATTGTAACGTTAGAATCCTAACGTTGCAAATTGTAACGTTACAAACCCAACAAAAAATAACCCATCTTAACCCAACCAAAAAAAACCAAACCTTAAAAAACCAACAATCAACCCAACCCATCTCACCCACCATAAAAAAAAACATAAAAAACCATATTCAATTAAACCATAAAAAAACCATATTCAATTAAACCATTAAAAAAAACCAAACCAATCCAACTCACCCACCCAACCCCTTTCTTTCAACCCAACCCACCCAAACCGTTGCTTCTTTGATTTCAGGCAAATGGTATGTCGGAAATTGAGCAAATGCTCATTTTCCGACATACTGTCTGTCGGAAATTGAGCATGCTCAATTTCCGACAGACTGACTGTCGGATTGTATTGTTTTACAAAATTTTTCAAACTTCTATCGTCTAAACTAATATTCATTAAATTATTATCGCTACAGTAAATTTTCTGTTACGATACAAGTTTAGGACTAACCGGACATTTGTTAAAAGATTTTTTTTTCCAGAAAAAATTTAAGATGAAAACCTACTATTTAGATTATAAACATTTATTTTCGAAAATGACGTCAAGCATGAGAATTGATTTTTGTTTAATAATCTTTTTAATATTTTGTTTTTTGTTTCCATTTTTTTAGTTCTTATTTCATATTTTTTTTTTCATCATTTTAATAATCTTTTCTAGTTTTCTAAGAGTGACTTTTATTTTCAAATTTGTATAGTTTTTGTTTTTGTCTTTTTTCATTGTTTAAGATTTATCCTCATTTTTTGGTTTTTTGGAATATTTTGTCTATTTTTTATTTTTTCCATATTTTAATAGTATTTTTTTGTTTTTTATTAGGTTTTTTTTTCCAGTTTTTCATCATTTCTATTTTTTAAGAATTGATTTTTTTTGTATTTATCAGTTTTATTTTTCCCAAAAATATTTATATATTTGTTAAATAAAAAATAATTTATGACAAAATAATTTTAAATAATATTTATCCATTTTTTTGACGAAACTAGCCGTTTTTAACAAGTTAATACTAATTAAAATAATTTTAATAAATAATTTTACTAGCAAAGACCATTTTTCCTTTGTTAATATTTATCCACTTTTTAACAAGTATTTTTGCGTAACCGTTTTTAACAAAATAATTTTAGAACTAACCGTTTTTAAAAAGTTAATATTAGATAGCCCAGGGGTAAAATGGTCAAAACAACCCCATTTTTACACCCGTAAACAGAAAAGTTAGCGGAGGGGGTGATTTGAGCATTTTCGTATCTTGTTGGATTTTTTGGATCAGCGAGTCTTTATTTGTATTTTCGTGCATCTAAGGAGGGTTTAAATGCACTTTACCCAATAGTAGAATATGAGAAGGGTATTGTTATTGACAATCCTAAAATGCCATCCTGCATTTTTCTGTAATTTTATATCATTTAAATTTTAATTATACTCCTGCATTAAATCTGAGATTAATTTCTGCATGCATGGATGAACGAGTACATGATGACATTTTAGGAGTGCCAATAACATTATTACAGGGACAAAATGAAAATTTTGATAATATAAAGTTAAAGAGAAGTGTATAATAATAGTTTAGAAATTCAACATCATTTGATAATTCTTCTAAAAAAAAAAAAAATCCCCACGTACCTAAAGTAAAGGTGTATTTAATATTTAGGAATTTTTTGACTTTCATCCCACTTATTAATATGAATTTGTACTTACATCCCATTAATCCTAATATGGAATTTTTTGACTTTCATCCCACTTATTAATATGAATTTGTACTTACATCCCATTTTTTAATTTTATTTGACTTACATCTCACTTTTGTCACTAAAAATATTTTTTGTGACAAAATGAATACTTTTTGTGACAAAATAAATACTTTTAGTGACAAAAAGTGGGATGAAAGTCTAAAAAAATTAAAAAGTGGGATGTAAGTACAAATGTATATTAATAAGTGGGATAAAAGTCAAAAAAATCCTAATATTTATGTTAGCCTGAGGTGTTCGATGTATGAAAGTAGAGTTGTTATTGGAGCTCTATATCTATGGATTCCCGCCACCCACCCATTGACATACATAGAGAGCATGCACGCGCATGTTCTGTCAATGTTTGGCTTCAATAATTACCATTGGGTTTTAACTAATCAAACAAAAACTGTGAGTAAAAAAAAAAAGGTTGGGCATGGCATGGCATGACATGATGTTCCCTCAACCATGTCATCTAGGTTAGGTTAGAATCTAGGCACCACGCAAGTACAACCAGAGCAGCTCAATAATTTAGCTCTTTGCCACCGTTTTGATGACGAAATCGAAAACGTCATTCATTTTCTCGATCGACTTACTGACAGGTGGGTCAGTTGCAGTGCACAAAGGGTCATGAGAACTTTTGGTTTCCTGGTCCACATGTTAAAAGTCTATTATTATTATGAATAGTAAGCAATTTAAAAATTGATTTATCAAGTTACGTCGGAGGCACGAGAGAATTCATCGAGGAGTACCAAAGGCAAAGAAATTCTAGTCTTTATAACAAAATAAACTGGTCTTTTTTCCGACAAACAGGATAAAGAAGGGCTGAGACTAGAAGATAAGACAAAATCGGATGACCATAAATATGACATGTGTATTTGACATCTATATGAATTTCATGATTAAAAGATGTATTTGATTTCGGTGTAATATTTTTCTCTTAACTATCATTAATACTATAAGGATGTATTTGATCAAGATTAAACGAGATGTCTTTTCGAACAAAACAAAACTGTCACAATTAAAAGATCAAAATTATTAGAAATACGACACTATGCCAATAAAAAAGTATAAAACTAACAAAAATAAGGTACTATTATTAATACTGCTAAAATGTTATCCTGCACTAATCTTTAATTTTCTATCATTCAAATTCTAAATATAATCCTGATTAAATTTGAAATTAATTTGTGCATGCATGGAGGAATGAGTGCAGGGTGTCATTTTAGGAATGTCAATAATGTTAATGTAGGAACATATATGAAATTTGAATGATAGAAAATTAAAGAGAGATACATGATGATATTTTAGGAGTGTCAATAACGATATCATGTGATACAAATGCTTAACAATTTCAAAAAATTGAATTATCGAAGGCACGAAAATAACTAGTATATAATAGAGTTAATATGAAATTGTACAATGGACTAAGCATTAACTTCATTCTTTTAACAAATAAATTGGAAAACAAAAGTATTATGTCAAAAATGACTATTACTAAGGCACTACAAAAGTTAATTGGGACGGTCAAATTATTTTTATTTACAAGTTTGTCACTCATTTTTTTTTTACTAAGGGACTACCCAACATAATGGACTGCCAAAATTTTTGATACTCCTAAATGAACATACAGGACTGTAGAAAATTTCTACTAACAACATACAAAACTGTACTATAAATTTATTGGTAGGACTGTTAAAAATTCTGACAGTCCTAAAGAAAATATGTTGTTCCTTTAGATGTTAAAAATTGTGACAGTCTACTATGTAGTGGGCAACTCCTTAGTAATATTTTTCAGTGACAAATTTGTAAATAAAAAAAAATGGACAACCCCGAATAACTTTTATAGTATCTTGAATAATACTCCAAAAAATTGTAATTAAGTTGAGAATAAATAATAATAATAATAATAATAGATGATTATGAAGACTGTATCCTCTGACAAGGTGCAGAAAATATCACAATATAATGAAACTAGAAGTCCCCAATCATGAAGATAACAAGCTAATTAGGAAAAAGAAGCCTAAAACAATAGAGAATTAGCAAGTTTAAACAATCTCAAGAATACCTGTGTAAAGAGGCAAGTGTTTTCTCGCAACAACATAGTTGATCCTACTCTTGCCGGTATGGTTCGGAACAGACCATCAGCAGAGTGTACAATTAATGTCCATGCACCTGAACCTCTTATAGCTTTGTAATTCTATAAATAACATCACATGATCACATCTATGGGTTAAAAAGTTCCTAAAAACACAAGATATTAGGGCTGAGCAATAAACGGTTGGAAAACCGTAAACCGGACCGAACCGAACCGAACTGGCCATTCGGTTCGGTTTTGAAGTTTACGGGTTGGGTTACGGTTTTACAAAACCAGAAGTTCGGTTATCGGGTCGGCAAACGGGTTTTGGGTTCGGTTACCCAACCGAACCGAAAACCGATTAGCTATATTATTTTTAATGTAAAATTACTAAAATAACCATGTAGTTATATAAGGGGTGAAAATTATGCAGCTCTAATAATTTATCTCTCTCTCTCTCTCTCTTTCTCACTCGATCCCCTCTCGGCGAGAGCTGCTTCTTGGCTGCTGCCGATCTCCTCCGAGAAAATCCTAACCCTAATGGTAACCTAACTACCTAAGGGCCAAATCTCGTGCTCTCTCTATCTCTCTGAGTCTCTTTCTCGTGCTATGCTACTGGAGTAACTAGTAAGGGCCTTCTTTCCTTTACATCTCGAAGATTCGATCTCCTGGAAGAGAACTCTAACCCTAACCTAAGGGCCTTCTTTCCTCTGCATCTCGAAGACTCGATCTATCCTAGACCTGGTCCATCTGGTTGTCGAGAAACCCTAGGTCTCTCTCGATCTCTCGAGCTAAGCTAGATCTATCGAGATCTAGCCTTGATCTGGTAAGAAATAACTTTTATCTCTCAAAATTAAATTTTTTTTACACAGATTTTTTTATTTAATTTTTTTTCCTAATTAATTTGTTAATTTTTTGAATATTCTAGAAATCTAACCTAGATCTGGAGGAATCTAAGCTAGATCTGGGCCCTTGCTGTGCTGTTGGCTTGCTCTCTAAATATTTGGAATCTTGTTGACATTGAACAAACACTTCTCTCTCACTCACTGTAAGTAATTTTTAGACTCTGGCTTGCTCTCTAATATGTATCTTGTATTTCGAATCTTGTTTGTTGAAACATTGTTGTGCTGCTGGTTTGAAACATTGCTGTGCTGTTGGTTAAAATTTTGGTTTATGTTAAAATGTTGTTTATGTTAAAATTGGGCCCTTGCTGTGCTGCTGGTTGAAAATTTTGGTTTATGTTAAAATTGGGCCGTTGCTGTGTTGTTGGTTGAAATTTTTGGTTTATGTTAAAATTTTATAGAATCTGCAGTGGACTATATTTGCACTTTGCACTTTGCTGTGCTGCTCTCAGTAGCCAGTGCTCTGTTAGTGTTTGGGAGATTGCTGCTCTGTTACTGATACATGTAATTTGGGTTACTAGCTTACTGCTTTGGGTTACTGGCTTACTGCTGCAATTTGGCATACTATTTGGTTAACTGTTGCTTTGGGTTACTGCTGCTTTGGATTACTGCTGCAATTTGGGTTACTGCTGTAATTTGGCTCAACTCCTGGGCCTGGTATACTATTTTACTTGTTGCTGCTGCTTTAATTCTTGAAATTTTACTAACATATTACCTGAGAATGTGGCAATGATGATGTTGGCATGAGAAAAGGAGAACTGATACTATTACTACATGCATCAAACTATGATGCATAAGTACATCTTATCTGAGCCTCATTTTTGGGGTTTTTTTTTTCTCCTTTATATTGTGTTGTCCAGGAAAAGGGGCTTGAGCCTTGAAGTCTTCATGATGATTATTTGATTGGATTAATGGCTCACTGTGTCATCCTCACTTTTCCAAGATAGGGATAAAATGATAATTTTTTATTTTTGCATATTTTGGGATTTTTATTTCATGAATGTTAATATTTAATGATTATAGGAGTCGGGTTCGAATTTCATCGCATTCCGACTTAATTCGGGACTCCGGAGAATTTCGACTTGAGTTGTGTTTAACACATTAATTAGCCATGGCCCACCAAACTTAATATTTAGGTCTAAGAGTTTGGACTAATCCCACATGAGTGTTTAGGCCTAATTATGATTTTTTAATTGGTCTAAACTAACCCCCAAGATCCTAATAGGAATTAAACTTTATTTGGAGCAAAGGAGAGGCAAACTTGTAATTTGCCATGGGCTCAACCCTTGCATATAGGGTCGGCCACCCCTTCCCTCTTTCCTTCTTCCCACTTCAAAATTTTTTCATCTCTTTCTTCTCCAAGTCTTTTTCCAAGAGAAAGAATAGGAAATCCTTAGATTTCATCTCCAAATAAAGCTTTTCTTCCCATTTTTCTTCCATCAATCTCTCCCTCTACCCCAAATGATGTTTTTCCAAGCTTTTGGGAGCAAGAGAGGAAGAGTTGTGTCCTAAACAATTCATTCCGTGTCGGAGCCGTGTCGGAGAATTTTAATTGGGATCCATCTCCCGATAGGTACAACCTATCATCTAATCCATTCTTTTCATCATATAAATTAGTTTGGACCACGTAGAATTTATCCCCAAGGTTGTGTCCCTATTCGTGTCATGTCACGCCCCAGAAGCAGAATACTGGAGAGCGGGGGCGGACATAGCCAGCTACGTATAATGAAATGGAATCCATCCCACTATACGGTCACGGCTGTCTAGAAATATGAGGGTTTATCTACAAGCCATCAGTCTCTTAATGTCATAATTATCCTATTGTCTCAATCTCAACAAGTAATGATAATAACAAGATATCAGATTGTCACGACCCGCTATCCAAATTGTTGGGCCGGGCCGAGCCATGTCCAGCCTACGCTTAAGATAAAGCGCAGTAAGCTGTTCTAGAGATAACAAGATAAGACTAAATGTGCTAACAGTTCTATAAGTGAAGAAGAATCATAAATGCTCCAAACACAAAAGTCATCGTATATAGTAAAATATCCAAGTACAAGTGAACTGAAATGTAAAACTGGATACATGTCCAGTTACAAAATATGTAGTCTAATACATGACTACACTAAGTATCCCAAGTGACTACGCAAACTAGGCGAGTCTCTCCACAGGAACATCCTCGTATGGCAAAGCTGGGTCCTCGGCAGTAACTCCATAATATGAGTCGCAGAGCAACTCCTCCTCAGTAAGGATACCTACAACGTTATCCTGTCAGGACGGGAGCAAGTACAACCTCTACAACTAAAGTACTGAACATATAATGAAAGAGATGTACAACAAGAAACATGGTGTGATAAGTCTATAAAACAGGAAATACTGAAAAACATGGCCTCATGGTACAACTGGGATCACAGTATCATAGTAACATAGGAAACATGGCATATCATGGTTTAATTGGTTCTTTTTAGAAATGACAACATATAGTTTAAAAGTTTAAAACTGTAGTATGTACGTGAATCGGTCAATAGGTAATCAGGATGTACAGTGGCACATATCAAGTTTTTCTGGCATGCACATAAGTGCACGAACGGCATCGGTGTATATCCATACACAAACGCGAGATCAGAACCTACGGCAATGTTACATATAGAATGTCGTCGAGCGCGGTAAATACATACGGAGAAGGGGGTCATGTTCACGTACAATACTAACAGTTTCCCCTTAACCCGTTATTTAAACATGTGAGAGATATGAGAACAGTAAAATCATGTGGAAGATACTGGGAGCAGTATAAGCATGGCAAGTACTGAAAGTAATACAACATGTGAAGACAACTTGCTACCTCAAGGATCAGTATTTTAATAGGGTTAATACATGTTCTAGCATTAAAAGACAGTAAATGAGTTTGTAGATGTACTTGCCTGGGATCCTGCTATCAATATGAATCAAGGCTCGGAGTGAAGCCACAGTCCTAAAGATGAGATAATATAATAGCTAATCAGGGTGAAAAGACATACTATAATGTCTAGTTAACTAGGGCAAACTAAGACAAACTGGGTCAGAGGTTGACTTATAGTTGACTTTGGTCAACTGGTCAACTCCGGTCAATTCTAAGTCCAATGTGGGGTGACACTATACTCAAACTAACTTTCTAGGGTCTAGAAATCAATAAGAAAATCAAGTCATGAGTGCGCTACTACGAGCCACTATATCGAGCTAGGCATATATAGTAATCTGGAGTGCACCATAACAGGCCACTATCTATAATTTGGACATAGAACAATACGTGAACATAAGCATGTACCATGTATATAGAGTGTACAATCATTCTTTAACTATCCAAGGTCATCTAATCATGTTAAGAGCCTATTACAATCGAGAAAATATCAAAAACGGACAAAAACGGGCAAAAACGGACAAAAATAGCCTAAAACAGCATAAAACGGCATAAAACGGCATACCGGCGGTATACTGCGGCATACCGGCGGTATACCGGACTAAAGACAGTAAGTTTCTGGTGCCAAAAACGGCATACCGGCGGTATACTGCGGCATACCGGCGGTATACCGATTTTTCAAACAGTAACAAAATCCAGATTTTCGCTAAAACTTGTTTCGGCCATAAAAACTTTATTTTAAATCGAAATTCGGACTTTCAAAAGTCAAAATTGAATAGAATTGAATTTCCAACAACATGGAAGTATTAGTTTTCACAAATCAAAACATTTGATAGATCAAAACCTCAAAATATTCGAAAATCATATTTAGAAACTCAGATCTACGCAATACTGTCAATCAAAACCAAAAGTGCTATATACTAAACATGTTAACAATTTAAAGAAGCAAATTATAGGCCAATAAAACTCTAGTTTCTATGGAAAACAAAAATAAAGTATGGTCATGCCACTTTTGAGCAAGATACACTTGTCTAGGTTAAGCTCCAAGCCTAATCTTCTAGTCCACCACCAAGAGGGATACGAAACCACACTCTAGACCTCAAGGCCAAGCTCCTAGCAAAGCTCCAAGGGAAGAGAAAGGAAGAAGAAATGAAGAGAGAGTGAAGAGAATGAAAAGAGAGAGGAGAGAGAAAGTGAAAGGGTATATATAGAAGGGGGAATTAATCTTAGCCGTCGGATCGTGATCCATGTCAAAATCTAAGTCAATCATGGCCATTCAAACAAAACCAAATGTCCATTTGGTAATAGGGTGCATCTACACTATTCATGAAAATATCTTAAACACTATTCATGAAAATATCTAAACACTATTCACAAAAATATCTGAAACACTATTCATGAAAATATCTGAAATCGAAAATATCTAAAATGTAGAAAATCTGTCTGGACGGTATGCCGTCCAAGAAAAAATCTATAAGTTAAAAAAAATTTCAAGGCATTACGAAAACCAAGAAAATACGAAATGCGCTACAAAATACGTATTTGAATTAAATGTTATTAAAAATTATAAAAACTATTTATTTATTTTTTTTGAAATCTAGGGGCTTACAAATCTTCCCTCTTTGAAAAATTTCGTCCTCGAAATTTACAAGGATAGAAGACTCTACAAACATTCTAACATAGCAAGCAATGCAAACAAATGACTAAGGCTATAATTAAGGCTAACCTCTAGGGTATCTGGGTTGGTAGATTTGTGGAGTGGGGGAATGTGGTAGGTGGAGGTGTATCAGTCAACTGGTCAGCTGACTGGATATGGAGGGCCCCGTTCTCGGGGGTAACATACTGGGATGAACGAGTAAGCACCATCTAAATTACAAATAAAAAGACTTATAAGGACTTGTTTAAAGTAAGCAATCATATGCAAGAAAAATCTAATTATAATAGCAAACATGTGACATATTTCCTATGTTGCAATTCTAGCATTTTTCTAGGTGTTCTAAGCGTCTTTCCTAATGTTGTCTAATTACCTTAAGTTCCTAATTGCAGGCATGCTTGGTACAATGACGTAACCAAACAGTTTAGTCAGGACCTGCATGGGCCGCCAAAAAAATATGTCACGACCCGCTACCCAAATTGTTGGGCCGGGCCGAGCCATGTCCAGCCTACGCTTAAGATAAAGCGCAGTAAGCTGTTCTAGAGATAACAAGATAAGACTAAATGTGCTAACAGTTCTATAAGTGAAGAAGAATCATAAATGCTCCAAACACAAAAGTCATCGTATATAGTAAAATATCCAAGTACAAGTGAACTGAAATATAAAACTGGATACATGTCCAGTTACAAAATATGTAGTCTAATACATGACTACACTAAGTATCCCAAGTGACTACGCAAACTAGGCGAGTCTCCCCACAGGAACATCCTCGTATGGCAAAGCCGGGTCCTCGGCAGTAACTCCATAATATGAGTCGCAGAGCAACTCCTCCTCAGTAAGGATACCTACAACGTTATCCTGTCAGGACGGGAGCAAGTACAACCTCTACAACTAAAGTACTGAACATATAATGAAAGAGATGTACAACAAGAAACATGGTGTGATAAGTCTATAAAACAGGAAATACTGGAAAACATGGCCTCATGGTACAACTGGGATCACAGTATCATAGTAACATAGGGAACATGGCATATCATAGTTTAATTGGTTCTTTTTAGAAATGACAACATATAGTTTAAAAGTTTAAAACTGTAGTATGTACGTGAATCGGTCAATAGGTAATCAGGATGTACAGTGGCACATATCAAGTTTTTCTGGCATACACATACGTGCACGAACGGCATCGGTGTATATCCATACACAAACGCGAGATTAGAACCTACGACAAGGTTACATATAGAATGTCGCCGAGCGCGGTAAATACATACGAAGAAGGGGGTCATGTTCACGTACAATACTAACAGTTTCCCCTTAACCCGTTATTTAAACATGTGAGAGATATGAGAACAGTAAAATCATGTGGAAGATACTGGGAACAGTATAAGCATGGCAAGTACTGAAAGTAATACAACATGTGAAGACAACTTGCTACCTCAAGGATCAGTATTTTAATAGGGTTAATACATGTTCTAGCATTAAAAGACAGTAAATGAGTTTGTAGATGTACTTGCCTGGGATCCTGCTATCAATATGAATCAAGGCTCGGAGTGAAGCCACAGTCCTAAAGATGAGATAATATAATAGCTAATCAGGGTGAAAAGACATACTATAATGTCTAGTTAACTAGGGCAAACTAAGACAAACTGGGTCAGAGGTTGACTTATAGTTGACTTTGGTCAACTGGTCAACTCCGGTCAATTCCAAGTCCAATGTGGGGTGACACTATACTCAAACTAACTTTCTAGGGTCTAGAAATCAATAAAAAAATCAAGTCATGAGTGCGCTACTACGAGCCACTATATCGAGCTAGGCATATCTAGTAATCTGGAGTGCACCATAACAGGCCACTATCTATAATTTGGACATAGAACAATACGTGAACATAAGCATGTACCATGTATATAGAGTGTACAATCATTCTTTAACTATCCAAGGTCATCTAATCATGTTAAGAGCCTATTACAATCGAGAAAATATCAAAAACGGACAAAAACGGGCAAAAACGGACAAAAACAGCCTAAAACAGCATAAAACGGCATAAAACGGCATACCGGCGGTATACTGCGGCATACCGGCAGTATACCGGACTAAAGACAGTAAGTTTCTGGTGCCAAAAACGGTATACCGGCGGTATACTGCGGCATACCGGCGGTATACCGGTTTTTCAAACAGCAACAAAATCCAGATTTTTGCTAAAACTTGTTTTGGCCATAAAAACTTCATTTTAAATCGAAATTCGGACTTTCAAAAGTCAAAATTGAATAGAATTGAATTTCCAACAACATGGAAGTATTAGTTTTCACAAATCAAAACATTTGATAGATCAAAACCTCAAAATACTCGAAAATCATATCTAGAAACTCAGATCTACGCAATACTGTCAATCAAAACCAAAAGTGCTATATACTAAACATGTTAACAATTTAAATAAGCAAAGTATAGGCCAATAAAACTCTAGTTTCCATGGAAAACAAAAATAAAGTATGGTCATGCCACTTTTGAGTAAGATACACTTGCCTAGGTTAAGCTCCAAGCCTAATCTTCTAGTCCACCACGAAGAGGGATACGAAACCACACTCTAGACCTCAAGGCCAAGCTCCTAGCAAAGCTCCAAGGGAAGAGAAAGGAAGAAGAAATGAAGAGAGAGTGAAGAGAATGAAAAGAGAGAGGAGAGAGAAAGTGAAAGGGTATATATAGAAGGGGGAATTAATCTTAGCCATCGGATCGTGATCCATGTCAAAATCTAAGTCAATCATGGCCATTCAAACAAAACCAAATGTCCATTTGGTAATAGGGTGCATCTACACTATTCATGAAAATATCTTAAATACTATTCATGAAAATATCTAAACACTATTCACAAAAATATCTGAAACACTATTCATGAAAATATCTGAAATCGAAAATATCTAAAATGTAGAAAATCTGTCTGGACGGTATGCCGTCCAAGAAAAAAATCTATAAATTAGAAAAAATTTCAAGGCATTACGAAAACCAAGAAAATACGAAATACGCTACAAAATACGTATTTGAATTAAATGTTATTGAAAATTATAAAAACTATTTATTTATTTTTTTTGAAATCTAGGGGCTTACACAGATCACCAAATATACAATTGTAAGGCGTCCCAAACATTACATATCCAGATGATCATGAAGCTAGTCGTACAAAATGTAAGGACTAGCAAGAGTTAAGTCATACATGATCAACCTCGAGTTGCCAATCATGTTACAGTCCGTAGGCAGACAGAAAGTAAAGTGCATCGAGCTAACAAGTGCTCGTCGGCTAAATGCCTCAAAAGAATAATGTATAATTACAGTGGGAGAACAAAAGAACCCACTCGTTGCCAGGATTCCCTCTAGTGGTCACCATCTGGCTGGAAAGCAGGTAGATCCTTTGCTGCTGCTCCGGTATCTGGCCATACAAAACCAGCTGGGTCAGACCCCAGAAAGAGCAAGTACCACAAAGGAGGCCACAAGATAAGAACTAAAGCCAGCAGTTAGCACAATAATATAATTACATAATAAGAGATAGTAATTTAAGAAAAAAAAAGAGCATGATAGAAGAATATAAAAGACAATCTTATACAGAATCGATAAAAAAAAACAGAACATATGGAAAGCATGACAGGATGATATACGATGAGATAACCATGGGACTATTCAGATAACCAGGTTACAACCCGTAAACCAAACAAGGACCGAGGTTGTAACCCTTCGTCTGAACAGAATTTGGTTTCTCCCACCATTTATCGGCAAGGTAAATATAAAAAATCTGGTCATACAATTATTCATGATATAGAATTAAGATAAAGCACGAGTAAGCGTGTCATGTCAGAAATTGTACAGGATCAGGACGAGACAAGGCTGGACTAGACCCCATCCAATCAATCACGGCCAAGCAATAAATACGGCTTGCTACTTTAACTAACTAGGGTTATCACAGGCCTAGTTACTAGCAAGATGCAATGAGAATTCCAAGTCCGGTTACCTGTTTGTTACTACCTGAGTGATCCCAGCAAGAAAAGGAAAAGATAGCAGGATATAGCAGACACACTGTAGTAAGATACATGTGTCCTAAGGTACCACACTCGACGGCTGTCACGCCCCAGAACCAGAATACTGGAGAGCGGGGGCAGACATAGCCAGCTACGTATAATGAAATAGAATCTATCTCACCATACGGTCACGGCTGTCTAGATATATGAGGGTTTATCTACAAGCCAACAGTCTCTTAAGGTCATAAACAAGCCTAGTGTCTCAATCTTAAGCAAGCGAGTAGATATTACAAGATGTAAGATCACCAAATATACAATAGTAAGGCGTCCCAAACATTACATATCCAGCTGATCATGAAGCTAGTCGTTACAAAATATGAGGACTAGCAAGAGTTTGGTCATACATGATCAACCCTAGGTTGCCAATCATGTTACAGCCCGTGGACAGACAATAAATAAAAATATACACGAGCTAACACTTGCTCGGCGGCTAAACGCCTCAAAAGAATAATTTTATAATAAAGTGAGAGAGCCAAAAATAACCCACTCGTTGCCAGGATTCCCACTAGTGGTCACCATGTGGCTGGAAGGTCGGTAGATCCTTTGGTGCTGCTCCGGTATCTGGCCATACAAAACCAGCTGGGTCAGACCCCAGAAAGAGCAAGTGCCACAAAAGAGGCTTCACTTAGGAACTAAAACCAGCAATTAGCACGAGAGTAAAATATATAAAAGACAGTAATTAAAGAAAAGCAGGACAGGTGATATACGATGAGATAACCATGGGACTATTCAGATAACCAGGTTACAACCCGTAAACCAAACAAGGACCGGGGTTGTAACCCTTCGTCTGAACCGAACTTGGTTTCTCCCACCATTTATCGGCAAGATAAAATAAAAAAACAGGTCATGTGACAATCTTGTACATGATCAAGACAAGAATAAACTGGTAAACTCTATCCAACATTTCACGGCCAAGCAATAAGTACGGCTTGATACTTTAACTAACTAGGGTTATCACAGGCCTAGTTACTAGCAAGATGCAGCGAGATTCTTCTAAGTCCAGTTACCCGCCTGCTGCTACCTGAGTGACCCCAGCAAAGAAAAGGAAAAAGATAGCATGATATAGCAGACACACTGTAGTAAGATACATGTGTCCTAAGGTACCACACTCGACGGTGGGCTGGAAGTGCGCTCATCTCGACGGATAGCAACAAATCCTATGTATATATATATATATATGGCCGGGATCAAAGGGGCAACAGGTAACTGGGAAAGTCTCTCCATGAGCTACTTGATCAATCTAGTCATTAATCCTAGCCATATTCAGTATGAATCCCTGACCGTGGGAAACCAGGGATTCATGTCCTAGACATGATGCAAGACGAGACGGGTTCATTTGTACAAACACAATCACCCACGGTGTCCAGGCCATTCATACTTATCATGTCAGGCAGCCGTCGTAACGGCTTTACCAGAAGTATCATGTCAGGTTTATCATGTCAAGAGTGCTCCACGGCGGGCCACTATCAAGATTTATCATGTCAAGTTATCACGTCAAATTTGTCAGGTCAAGTTATCATGTTAAGTTCATTGTCAAGTCAAGTTATCATGTCGGGAGTGCACCACGGCGGGTCACTATCAAGTCATGCCATTATCAAGGAGGGAAAAAACTTGAGCAATTAAAATAATAATATAATATAATATATATATATTCTTGAAGCCAAGGAGAAACTCTACAACTTTCATGTTGGGAGTGTGAAGAAATTCTGACCACAATTCACGCAAATAAGACATTTAAACAATCAAAGTGGGACCCATGCGGTCCAAAAGTGGGAGAACAAACATGCGGTCAAAGAGAGTGGGAGGCCACCCATGCGACTCCGAAATTATTTAAATGCAATCAGTCAAACATTTAAGGCCAGCAAGCCATATGCGGCTAGCATACAATTGTACATGCGGCCAAGAGTGGGAGGGACCCTATGCGGCCAAGAAA
This sequence comes from Iris pallida, assembly GCA_029216955.1. NCBI lineage: Eukaryota > Viridiplantae > Streptophyta > Magnoliopsida > Asparagales > Iridaceae > Iris > Iris pallida. Next base: position 5,845,018 of record JANAVB010008197.1, read on the forward strand.
GTAGAAGACCATCTATGCGGCCAGGAAACAATAAATAGACCATAAAATCAAATAAGACAAAAGTCAGTGGGACCCTCATTAATGCAAAATCTCACTTCAGCAAGCAAGCCAACTAAAGGAAGCTATGTGGGACCCCCCCACAATTAATGCAATAGGAAAAGGTTCACGTGAGCTACCTAATTAATGGTTCACGTGGCCAAAATATTAGATAGTGGGGGAGGGAGCCTATGCGGCCCACCTTAGATTCCATGCAAAACACAACATGCAAATAATAATATTTAATGGCCAAAGGCCATGCGGCTCTGCATCAATGCTATAAGTATCCATGCGGCTACAATTTAGCATTTGCAAGCAATGCTGTCACGCCCCAGTACCGAAATACGGGGACGGACTAGGCCAGCTACTCCATATGAGGTACGTAATGTCATACGGCGATCGTGGCTGTCGAGAGACTAGGGGTACATGCTACAATCAAGTCTCCTATGGTCCCATAGAGTTCTATGTCTCAATCAATTAAGTCAAATCAGCAATTAAATGAACATTAAAGATAAAGCAGTAAGGCGTTCCTGACGCTTCATCAAAATGATCATGAGAGACTAGCTTTATAATTTAGCTATCTCAGAGAGTCAGGAGTACAAAATTATACACAGCTGCAGTCTGTTTAATTACAATTATGTACTGACACAAAATATCAAGTAATCCGGCTAACAGGTGCCGGTGGCTAAACGCCACAAAAGTATAAGCAGGAGTGGTGGAGAAGAAACCCACTCGAGTCCCCGAACCGCCATGCTCCTAGTATGCACCATGGATGTCAGGGAGGAAGATCGTGTCCTCTGGCTCTGCTACGAGATCTGGCCAAACAAAACCAGCGGGGTCAGCCCCGAATAGCAAGTACCGCCAAAGGGACACAAGAGTTAAGATTAAAAGACCCAACTAATAGAATGACTGATAATAGTAATACTTATGCTACTATTATAGGGTAGCGCAACATCCTCGAACCCATATGGCACCCTTACAACCAAACAAGGACAAAAGGTGCCGCATGGAGTCGGGACGTATCGTACTCTATAACTTTCACATAAGTTAAAAGGTATAAACCATAAAATCTCCTGATCGTGACTTCGGTCGATAGCCTATCGCAGCACAATAACCAACCCAACAATCAAACAAGAACATGGGTTGGATCATGTACCATGATAGACCATGTTCCTCAGTCATTCACAGAAGTAACACTTCACAACCAGAATAAGTCTTCCGTTCATAACTTCGGTCCACAGCTGTCATAGTACGATAACCAACCCAACAATCAAACAAGAACATGGGTTGGATCACGCACCATGACAGTCCGCTTCCCTCAGTTATTCACGGAAGGTAAATAGGAAACATGCAAGTCATTTTCACGGCCAATCAAGTCTACGAGTTTTTAGTGAAACGAGGTTATCCTCGCGTCATGTTATTAGAAAAATCCTCAGATCGTATCTTTCCAGCAAGGCTAGCCAACCCAGGGGTTCGCGTAGACAGGTGTCATGGAGCACAGGTCCCTCGTGAGGCCACCTTGCCAAGACATGTAATATATAGCAGGAATTAATCGGATACAGTCATCCACTCGTTGCGGATGACATAGTATCCGTGGAGGCCAGCCGGCGCGCCAAGACAATATCCAGGGCGACTGGTGTAACACGATCTCGGGACTCTGCCCTCCCCATGCATCTTAGTATATTCAGTTGCCTAGTTTAACCCTAGGTGAAATCTTGGACTCTCATGCTGTGGCCTGCATGATTATCCTCCTAAAGTCGTACTTTAGTACGAGTACCCTAAGTGAGGATCCATGTCAATCAGTATGTCAACATGTGCTACCCTCCTTAGTGTAATGCATCATTACAAATACGCCACGTGGAGTTACGAGTCATTTGTCGAGCATGAACAAGAACTGGGACATTCAGGTACATGTATCAGGAAGGAACACTTTGTTCTTCGGGGTCACATCAGTGCTCATATCATGCTCGGGATAAAAGGCGTAAGGATATAAAATGGGCATATAATATCTAATAAAATATCAAAAGCATACGCACAACAAGGCAGCGTGGTTGAAAAGTCACGCAAGCTTACACAAGGCAGCGTGCATAAAAAGTCACGCAGGCTCAAGGAGAGAGCTGCGTGAAAAGTCACGCAGGCTCAAGGGAAAGGGCAGCGTGAAAAGTCACGCAAGCTCAAGGGAGAGTGCTGCGTGAAAAGTCACGCAGGCTCAAGGGAAAGAGCAGCGTGAAAAGTCACGCAAGCTCAAGGGAGAGTGCTGCGTGAAAAGTCACGCAGGCTCAAGGGAAAGAGCAGCGTGAAAAGTCACGCAAGCTCAAGGGAGAGTGCTGCGTGAAAAGTCACGCAGGCTCAAGGAAAGAGCTGTGTGAAAAGTCACGCAGGCTCAAGGGAAAGAGCAGCGTAAAAAGTCACGCAGGCTCAAGGGAAAGAGCAGCGTGAAAAGTCACGCAAGCTACAGGGAGCAGCGTAGGTGAAAAGTCACGCACGCTACGGGAGACACGCTTCCAACAGGAAACGTACCTAAGTTTGCGTACGCAGCGCTAAAGAGCACGCGTAGCTCAGTATGCGTGAGCTAAGAAGCTCTGCACACTGCTCACTGTCTTCTCCAAACAGCAAGAACACTATGGCAGAACCCAAAACTTCAAAAACAACATAACTTGGTCATCCGAACTCCAAATCCGGATTTCCAAAGTTCCAACTTGGGTGAAATAGAATTCTCTTCCACATGGAAGCATCAAAACCCACAAAACTTCAACGAAAATAGATCAAAACTAAGGAAATCCGAAAATGATTAAAACTTAGATCTACAAAAATCAAAGCTTCAAAATAGAAATTTCCAAGTTCTAAACTAGTATAGATTGAGGAGAAGAACATATTTTGGCAAATAGTTTTGTAAGAATCATTAATAAAATAATGGATCCTTCTCTTGAGCAAGTTGGTACTTGCCTTGGTTGGTGGAGGAAGTAAATGAGAAGAAGTAAATGAGAGGAGAGAGAAGGAGATGAGTTATATATATAGAATTCTTGGACCCATGGGTTCATGATGAACCAAAGGGTTCATGATGACCCATTGGTGAACCAAGAATAGGTTACCCAAATGAGCCAAAACTGTAGGCCCAAATGCAGAAAATAAATTAGGAAATAATATTTTGTCGAATATTTTTGGGAAATGCATGAAGAAATACAGCATAATAAATATAGTATAAATTCAAGGTAAATACAATTTATCGGTTTACGTATTAAAATACGTATTCCAGGATTGGGGAGTGACAAATGCAAATATAAAAGAGATTAAATAATACACCACTATATAGAGCCATGCGGCTCATATTAATGCAAGCATGAATGAATGCCATGCAAGCTAAAATTAGCAAGGCCATGCGGCTGATAGGGCTCGGGTCCTCATGCGGCAGCGGGAGACTGCGGTCTAAGCGGCTCGCGAGTATTGGAGTTCATGCGGCTCGGGATGGACGAAGTCCCATGCGGCAGCGGGGAGCAATGCCTATGCGGCTGGGAGCAAGGGTGCATATGCGGTTCGGGAAGAAGGGCCCCATGCGGCTAGAAGTACAAGAGCCTCATGCGGTCGAACTAAATACTTGCCGCATGAACTTGTCATGCGGTCAAGTCCAGTTGATAGTGCATGCGGTTTCGAAGCTGACTTGCCGCATGAATATTCATGCGATCAAGTGCTATCATGCGGCTCGGAACTGTGCTTCTTCTCCAAATTTCCGAGAAGAAGTACACCATAAGCCATGGCTTCCAAGCTGTATAACTCTATCATCCGGAGCCCAAATCCGAACTTTCATAGGTCAAAATGGGATAGAACGAGATTCTCTACAACATGAAAGTATCAGAACTTGGAAATAACAAGGTTAAACAGATCAAATCCAAAAAAAATCCGAAAATACCACAAAGCTAGATCTACAAGAAATTAACCACAGAAATGAAAAGTGCTAAGTACTAAAGTGGGTTAGAAACACATGAGGAAGATAATGGAACAATAAAAATGGAGTTCTTCCATGAAGCAAGTTGCACTTGCCTAAGCTCTCTCTCTCTCTCTTTCTCTCCTGGTAGGTGAAGAGTAAAGATGGAGAAGAAGAAATGAGTAATGAATAATAATGGAAGAGAGAGAGTGGGATAGATATTTATGGTGGGAGTGGTGGTAGGTGGGAGTGGTTCTCCACATAAAACTAAACCAAGCCAAACCCACTAAACCGAACCAAACCAAGCCAATGCAATGCCATGATGAACCATGCTAATACAATATGCAAAATAAAACCCAAGGCTAACTAATTATGACAAACCAAAAAATACGAGCCCGAAATACATACACGTATTTCCAATACATAATACGAACTACGGGCATTACAACGACGGGCTGGAAGTGCGTTCATCTCGACGGATAGCAACAAATCCCAAGTATATATATATAAGGCCGGGACCAAAGGGGCAACGGGTAACTGGGAAATTCTCCATAAACTATTTGATTAATCTAGTCATTAATCCTAGCCATATTCAGTATGAATTCCTGACCGTGGAAAACCAGGGATTCATGTCCTAGACATGATGCAAGACAAGACAGGTTCATTTGTACAAACACATTCACCCACGGTGTCCAGGTCATTTATTCTTGTCAAGTCGTGTTAGCCGTCGCAACAGCATTAAGATAAATCATGTCAGGGTACTTGTCAGGAGTGCACCACGACGGGCCACTATCATGTCAGGTTGGTCATGTCAGGAGTGCACCACTACGGGTCACTGTCGTGTTATGATAGTTCCTTGCCATACCGTGCCATGTACCATAGTCATTCCAAACATATTAAGTAAAATCAAGTTCATGACAAAAGGCGTAAGGATATATAATAGGCGTAAAATATCTAATAAAATATCATTATACAGGACCATAGAAAAGCCAAGCTTAAAGAAATAAGACCAAAACTCCAAGAGCCAATGGGTTAAGCAAGGGGTTCAGGGTGCAGCGTACGCACAAGACACGTACGCAGGAGAGCTGCATACGTAAAAAGTCACGCACGCTGGAGAGCGGCGTACGTGAAAAGTCACGCACGCTGGAGAGCGGCGTACGTGAAAAGTCACGCACGCTGAGAGCTGCGTACGCGTAAAAACACGCACGCAGGGTCTGGGTCTTCTTCTCCATGGCTGAGAAGAAGCTCCAATGGCTCCAAACTTCAAGGCATCACAACTTGGCCATCCGAACTCCAAATCCAGATTTCCAAAGTTCCAACTGGGGTGGAATTGAACTCTCTTCCACAAGGAAACATTAAAACTCATAAAAATCCAACTTAAATATATCAAAACCATGCAAAACCAAAAATAGGGAAAACCTAGATCTAGAACAATGGAGACTCCAAATCACAAAATGCTAAGTTCTAATGTTGATCACCATGTCCTAATCTAGCAAATGGACAAATAAAATGGGGTTCTCATGTGGTGGCAAGGTGCACTTACCTAAGGGTGGGTGTTGTGGAGAGGAAGGAGAAGAGAGTTGTGTAGAGGAAGAAGAAGAAGAAATTTAATGGAGGTTATGAGGAGAGAGAAAAGGTTGGTGGAGATTATAAAGAGGGTGGGATATGGTATGTTGAGGGTGGAGCATAGGTTAAGGTGTTCCAATACATATTAAACCAAACCAAACCAACTCAACCCAATTAAAACCGAACCATGACAAAACCCAAAATACGAGAAATACCGAAATTCCACAAGTTGAGAAAAAAAAAGAAAAAAATAAAAATATATGCTAAAATCCAGATACGAGTATAAATACGAAATACGGAAAATACGGAAAATGAGGGTGACATATCAAGTTTGAGTCCATTCGGTGTGTCCTAGGAGGAGTTTTGGTTTGTGGTTGTGTCCTAGAGTTTTCCCCCAATTTGGACACCCATAGAAGTTAGGTTTTGCCTCTAAATGGTTTAGGCACTTCTAATTTCATATTTGTGTTAGTGTTGTGGAGTGTTAATTATATATATATATATAGTGTGTGTGTGTGTGTGTGTGTGTGTGTGTGTGTGTGTGTGTGTGTGTGTGTGTCTATATATATACATATGTGTGTGTGTTTATATATATGTGTGTGTGTGTTCATATATATATATATATGTGTGTGATTATATATATATATATATATATATATATATATATATATATATATATATATATATATATATATATATATATATATATGTGTGTGTGTGTGTGTGTGTGTGTGTGTGTGTGTGTGTGTGTGTCTCTATATATATTAGTGTGTATTTATATATATAGAGAGGGGAATGAATGAGAGTGATGGTTTTTGTGAGTGTTTATATATATATAGAGAGAGAGAGATTTAGAGAGGAAGAATAGAGAGAATTAGAGAGGAGAATATAAGGGAAAAAGAGGGTGAGAAAAGGGGAAGAAGAAGAGCAATGACAGCAGCAGCAAGGGGGGGCTAAGGGCTGCTGCCCCCCCCCCCCAATTAAACAGTAGCAGCAGCTGCAGGAATGGCAGCAACAGCAGCATTTAGAGCAGCAGTAGCACCCCCAAATAGCCCCCATTTGATCCCCCTTTAACCCCCGTATATATACCTATATATATACCTATATATACTCATATATATGACTATATATACACCTATTTATACCCACTAAATTAGCCCCTAAACTAGTCCTAAGTGAGAGTTGAAAAGTGAGTTTTGAGTGAGTGAATGAGTGGTTGTGTGAGGGCAAGTGAAGGGTGATTTTGAGATAGGAGCGTCGGAACGCGTCCAAACTTGAATAGGACTTAGCCAATATAAAATAGAGTTTGTGGGTAGGCTCCTAAGTTAAAATCGGAATTCCGTTTGGAAATTGGAGAAGGGTATCACATGATATCATTGAGTATCCTACGGTACTCAAGATAACGGGTAAACGGATAACATGGACCGTAAGATGGACAGATTTCATATCATGCATTAGAAATCATTCATAACTTTGTTAAACCTAAATTAACATGCAATATCTCATCTTTAGGTCTCTGATTACCACTCTGAGCATTGATATACCCTACAGCTCAGGACAGCATGCGAGTACATTCACTGATAATTTTTATTGTCTTGATATCTGCTATATCCGATTCAGTTGTAGTGTCTTACTCGATTCCCAGTCACGATAGTTTACGGACTAGTATACGTTGGATCATGACATGAGATGTTGTTCCTAGATTTTCTGGGTATATTGGTACATTCCTGTCTTGTTTCCTGTACTTGTAAAGACACCAATTTCTAAGGGAACTTGCTACCCTCTTATGGAATCACGTGCCATGACATGTCATGTCCAGATCTATTGTACTATTCGGGAATGGAGAATTATTAGGGGCTATGTGATCCAAGCCATCCTGTCACTATATTCTTGTGCTCGCGCCACTCTCCCCTCACGTAGGGTGTAGTGAGATCCTATTTTTCTTGTACTTTCTATCCAGATTGGCCAGCATGACCCTTCCCAGATTTTCTTGTGATTGTCGGCCCAAGTGGATAGTCTGTCCTGCAACATATCCCAAGCCGATCACATAACGCTCTAATAATTCAAGGCACATTTAATATTTACTTTATCTTATCTTATATCCTGCTCTGTTCTACATTCAGTACTTTTTCACCATACTATGATATACAGTTACTCACATGTTTTACATGCCCTTGCATTGTACCTTGATGGAAGACTAAGTTTTGCTCGGAAGAAGGGTTACAACTCCGGTCCTTGTTTGGTTTAAGGGTTGTAACTCAGCTTCCGAACGGTTCCCAAGTCTTCCTATATCTTTGTCTTGTATTTCATTATACTGTCTCTTATAGAATTTGTCAATTCACATGGAACTGCTGTTAGTGCTTGTACTTGCTCATTTTCCTGACATGATATTGTTGATATATTATAGATGATTCTGAGACAGACTGCTCGACCTATTATGGGCTCGAGTTAGATGGAGTAGTCCAGGACCGTGGCCTGATAGTAGAGCCACTAGACTTTGCACTCCCAGAGTAGTGTAGATTAGTTGGTTTTGTCTGGACTGCGATCCAGCCAGTACTATCAGACTGTAGCTTCTATATTATATTTTGTGACCCTGTGATGTTATGTACATATCTGGGCTTGTATTGGATCTTGGACTTATTTTCTTTTCATCTATCATATATATTTCCTTCTGTGCTATCTACCTTAGTTTTATTCTATGATTGAGACTGTATTGCTATGTCACCTCCACTCAGAGTGTATATACTGTACAGGTACCTTTATACGGTTAGTCGTAGTATTTACAGACGTTATATACAGCGTTCTACCGTCGATACTGCCGCCTAGGCTGGACGTACCCACGTGCTCGTGCCCCTCATAAGGGTACGGGTCATGACACGTTTTTGTGGTAGCCCATGCAGGTTTGTGTCACAATTAGTGCGATCTCGTAATGGTGCTCGACTTAGAGTACTAATTACGAGCCTGCAATTAGAACGTAGGACCTAGGATATGATAGGAGTTTCTCAATCACACCTAGGAAAATTTCTGATCTTTTGATTATCATGATTACTCTCCTTGTATTAAATTAACTGTCCTTCTTTGATAATATCTTCTCATGTGCCATATTGATCTCTTTGTTGCAATTCGTCTCCAGGATGACGAAGACGCACCCGCAGGCCACTGGATCGAGTAGCTTGCACGAGAGATCTGACCAGGCTGAGGAGGAGGTTCAGGAGACTGCTCCCAGTGTTTCCACTATCCCGGAGGCCGTGGCAGTTGCACAGGGAGGTCTACCACCTCCACCCCAGAGGGTTTCGGTCGTTGTTCCAGAGATACTGCCGCCACCCCCTCCGATACCAACGGAAATACACCATATGTTCTTTCTCCTTCAGCAGATGATGGAGACACAGCGAGCCCAGGCAGAGGCGTCGTAGCGCCAGACGGAAGCGTGACACCGTCAGAATGAGATGCTGAGGCAGAACATGGAGAACTCGTATCAGCTTGCACTGGCAGTCGTGGAGAGAGTGGCACCGGGTACGGTATAGGGCCCTACCGGCCAACTGCCGTACCAGCAGCAGTCTAGGCCAGGGACAGTATTAGACTTTAGGAAGATGAGCTCCAGAGACTTCACGGGCACGGAAGGCATCCTTTATGTAGACGATTGGCTAGAGGACGTGCAGCGGAGTATGGAGCTGGCAAAGCTTCCTAGAGGAATTTGGGTTTCGGCCTCAGCCAGCCGATTCTTTGACATCGTGCTGACATGGTACCGCACGGATCCTCGTGCGTCGGTGAGAGGGTTATCATAGGAGGATTTTCGGAGACTCTTCAAGGAGAAGTTCTTCCCGGACATGGCTCTCACAGCGTTGAAGGGCTAGTTTGTGAGTCTAGTGCAGAGGAACTCGTCGGTGGACGAGTATGCAGCAGAGTTCTTCCGCCTTAGCAGGTTCGCTCCCGATATGATCTAGGATGAGGGGCAGAAGGCTCGTAAGTTCCGTAGGAGACTTATTCATGCAGTATGTACCCGCACCTCGGGTCGCCGTGACGTGACGTTCGATCAGATACTGATGGATGCACAGATTACAGAGGAGGACTTCGGCCTCAAGCCGAAGAGGAGCGGTGATACCATGGGGGCGAGTTCCAGTGCGGGACCGGCCAAGCGCCCCCACTTTCAGCATCAGTAGAGGCTATTTCAGCAGCAGCCTCTGTTACAGATTCAGTAGGCACCAGCGCGTGCCCAGCAGCACCAGGGACAGGGCCAGAGGCAGGCTACTCCGTACAGCTTCTGCGGGAAGCCGGGACACACTAGAGAGGCTTGCAGGAAGAGGTTAGGCATCTGTCTACATTGTGGGGCGCCCGATCACCAGCTGAAGGATTGCCGCTTTCGTGGAGTCCGAGGAGGCCCGGACAGGGTGCAGCAGGCTAGTGGACCAGCAGTTCAGCAGAGAGGTCCTCCACTTCAGACCCAGCAGCAGCGCTTTGTACAGCACCAGAAGGGAGCACCTGCGGGCAGGGTGTTCGCCTTGACAGCAGAGGAGGAGGTAGAGCCAGTGGGAGATGTTGTAGCAGGTCATGTTCTCCTTGATTCTTTCTCTGCTTTTGCGTTGTTTGATTCTGGTGCCACTCATAGTTTTGTGTCTGTTTCCTTTGCTCTGAGACACAACATTATTGCTGAGTATATGGGTAGGACTTGCAAGATTATGACCGGGGGAGGCATTATCCTAGTTAATAATATTTGTAAGGGGTAGAGAGTCACCCTGAGAGGCCGGGACTTGAGTGCGTGTCTGCTCGTAATGCCCCTTTCGAGGTACGATATGGTATTCGGTATGGATTGGTTGAGCATGCACCATGCTAGTTTTGATTGTAGAGGAGGCAGAGTTCTTTTTAGGCCGTCGGGAGATCCAGAGATCGAGTTTGCTCGAGGAGCAGCGGAGCCGGAGGCTGGATTCTATAGAGCTTTGTTGGCGGGACAGGACTTGCCACATCCGTTGATAGCTGAGTTCTCGAATGTCTTTCCGGAGGAATTATCGGGGATGCCGCCAGACAGGGACATTGAGTTCTCTATAGACTTGGTGCCGGACGTCGAGCCCATTTCACAGTACGTCTATAGGGTCAACAACAGCGAGTTGATAGAGCTGAAGAAGCAAGTCGACGAGCTGCAGGACAAGGGGTTTATCAGATCTAGTTCTTCGTCTTGGGGAGCGCCAGTCCTGTTTGGCCGAAGAAGGACGGTACTTCCCGTATGTGTATTGATTACCGGGGGCTCAACAATCTCTCTACCAAGAATAGATACCCTTTGTCGAGGATCGACAATTTGTTCGATCAGCTGAGTGGGGCAAAGGTATTTTCGAAGATAGACTTGAGGTCCGGGTATCACCAGCTGAAGGTAAGGCGGGATGACATTTCCAAGACGGTATTTCGGACTCGGTACGGCCAGTACGAGTTTACAGTGATGCCATTCGAGTTGACCAATGCTCCAGCGGTGTTCATGAACTTGATGAACAAGGTATTCCATCAGTACCTTGACAAGTTCGTGGTGGTCTTTATAGATGATATCTTGATCTATTCGAAGACGCAGGAGGAGCATGAGGAGCACTTGAGAGTTGTGTTAGAGACTCTGAGGAGGGAGCAACTCTACGGGAAGCTTTCGAAGTGCAAGTTCTTCTTGGACCAGGTCGAGTTCTTAGGTCATGTTGTGACCGAGCACGGGATCTCAGTAGACCAGAGGAAGATTTCAGCAGTTGAGTCTTGGTCTACGCCCAGTTCAGTTGTCGAGGTTCGGAGCTTTCTGGGTTTGGCTAGCTATTATCGGAAGTTCGTCCAGGACTTCTCGCGGATTGCAGAGCCGATGACTAGACTCACCAGGAAGGACGTAGAGTTCGTCTGGACTGATGAGTGTCAGGCTGCATTCGATGAGCTGAAGAAGAGGTTTACCTCAGCTCCGATCTTGACTTTTCCATCCGGGTCAGGTGGGTTCTCGATCTATAGCGATGCTTCAGGGAAGGGCTTAGGTTGTGTTCTTCAGCAGCACGGGACGGTGATTGCCTATGCATCCAGGCAGTTACGTTCTCATGAGAAGAACTATCCTACTCATGATCTGGAGTTGGCCGCGGTTATTTTTGCTTTGAAGTTATGAAAACATTACCTGTACGAAGAGCGAGTTGAGATCTTTACAGATCACAAGAGCTTGAAGTACGTGTTCACTCAGAAGGAGCTGAACATACGGCATGCGGCAGAGGCGGTGGTTAGAGCTGATGAAGGACTTTGATATATCACTGCAGTACCATCCGGGGAAGGCCAACGTAGTTGCAGATGCCTTGAGCAGGTATCCAGTAGCTATGTTCTTGACGACAGATCGTCATCTTTTGGCCGACCTGGATAGTTTGGGTATCAAGGTCATCATTCCGGACGTGGAGATCCAGATGTGGGGTTTGCAGATTCAGTCTGAGTTGATGGATAGAGTCAGGTCAGCACAGTATGATGATGTTGCCCTGAGGAGCATCAGGGAGCAGGTGCGGACGGGGTTGCTCGACGATTTCTTTTTAGTCGAAGATGGGTCGTTGCGGTATGGTACTACGCTGTGCGTTCCGCGTGGAGAGCTTCGGAAGGAGGTTCTTCAGGAGGCGCATCGCTCTCAGTATTCTATGCATCCTAGAGCCAACAAGATGTACAGGGACCTGAGAGAGCACGTGTGGTGGTATGGCATGAAGTGCGAGGTATCTCAGTTTGTATCTCGTTGTCTTGTGTGTCAGCAGGTGAAGGCCGAGAGACAGAGACCAGGTGGATTGCTACAGCCGCTAGGGGTGAGCAACGGTTCGGTTCGGTTCAAACCGAACCGTATATATGAAAACCGAAATAACCGTAAATCGTACTTCTCAAAATCGAAAACTGAACCGTTTTTATAAAAACCGAACAAAACCGAACCGATCGATTTTCGGTCGGTTCGGTTTCATGGACCAATGTCCCAGACCTTCAATTTTTTAGCAAAATATGCCTATTTAAATAACAATTTATTTTTAAAAATGGTATTATTGTATTAATGAATTATATATTACATAGTGTGAAAAATATCAATATATATATAGATTGAGGGTAGAGAGAGAGTGCTCAAAAAAGTACCGACAGAGAATAAGAGGAGAGTGCCCTTGGCTAGGGTTACAAAATATTAGTATATGTAGATTGAGGATAGTTTGATAAATTATTAAATCTAAATCGGTTTTCGGTTCGGTTCGGTTATCCGAATCAAGAACTGAAAATCGAACCGTTATTTTAAAATTTTAAATTTTCAAACCGAAAACCGAACCGAAAAGCCGAACCTTTTGTCATATTTCGGTTCGGTTCAGTTTTCGGTTTTCAACCGTTATATGCTCACCCCTAACAGCCGCTAACCATTTTCGAGTGGAAGTGGGAGCACATCACCATGGACTTTGTGTCTGGACTTCCACGATCGCCAGGAAGGAAAGACGCAATTTGGGTCATCGTTGATAGATTGACCAAATCGGCCTACTTTTTGCCTTTCAAAGTGGGTTTGTCTACGGAGAGGCTGGCAGAGCTGTATGTTCGTCAGATCGTGAGATTGCACGGGGTTCCGATGAGCATAGTTTCAGACCGGGATAGCCGATTCACTTTCTATTTCCGGAGGAGTTTGCAGACTAGCTTGGGCACCTCGCTCAAGTTTAGTACCGCTTATCATCCTCAGACAGACGGGCAGTCGGAGAGGACTATCCAGACTTTGGAGGATATGCTTCGCACGTGTGTGCTTGATCTCGAGGGTTCTTGGGAGGACCATCTTCACCTGGTAGAGTTTGCTTACAACAACAGCTACCAGGCCAGTATAGAGATGTCGCCATTTGAGGCTCTATATGGACGGAGATGCCGTACTCCTTTGTCTTAGGACGATGTCAATGAGAGGGTGCTTCTTGGGCCGGAGATGGTTGTGGATGCGGCCGAGAAGGTCAGGTTGATTAGAGACAGACTTCGGGTTAGTTTCAGGATAGGCAGCGGCATTGGGCCGATAGTCACCGGAGACCGTTAGAGTTCGAGGTTAGTTTCAGTTTCCTGTCATATTTGTTTGTGATTGTTTGTTTAGTTTATGTGCTGAGTTTTGTCTTATGTCTAGGCTGGTGACACGATTCGCTTTGGCGACGGTGGGAAGCTTAGTCCGCGCTACATCAGACCTTTCACCATCATAGAGAGGATCGGTGCAGTAGCCTACCGACTGGATTTGCCGCCTAGGCTCGAGGGAGTGCACAACGTGTTTCATGTATCTCAGCTGAGGCGGTACGTGGCAGATCCTAGCCATGTATTGGACCATTCAGCGATACAGGTGGGACCTACTCTCAGCTATCCAGAACAGCCGGTGGAGATTCTGGATCGCAGGGAGAAGGTGCTCCGGAACCAGGTCATACCCTTGGTTCGGGTTGCATAGAGACATCACTCTCCAGGTGAGTCTACCTGGGAGAGGAAGGACGACATGCGGGAGTGTTTCCCTTATCTTTTCGCGTCCTGAGGTATAAATCCATTTCTTTATTTTCTGTTTGTAATTTCCAGTGTTTGTTGTCTTCAATTTCGAGGACGAATTTTTTTTAAAGTGGATAGACTTGTCACCCTCACTTTTCCAAGATAGGGGTAAAATGATAATTTTCCATTTTTGAATATTTTGGGAATTTTATTTCAAGAATGTTAATATTTAATGATTATAGGAGTCGGGTTCGAATTTCATCGCATTTCGACTTAATTCGGGACTCCGGAGAATTTTGACTTGAGTTGTGTTTAACACATTAATTAGCCATGGTCCACCAAACTTAACATTTAGGTCTAGGAGTTTGGACTAATCCCACATGAGTGTTTTGGCCTAATTATGATTTTTTTTAATTGGTCTAAACTAACCCCCAAGATCCTAATAGGAATTAAACTTCATTTGGAGCAAAGGAGGGACAAACTTGTAATTTGCTATGGGCTCAACCCTTGCTTATAGGGCCGGCCACCCCCTTCCCTCTTTCCTTCTTCCCACTTCAAAATTTCTTCATCTCTTTCTTCTCCAAGTCTTTTTCCAAGAGAAAGAATAGAAAATCCTTAGATTTCATCACCAAATAAAGCTTTTCTTCCCATTCTTCTTCCATCAATCTCTCCCTCTACCCTAAGTGGTATTTCTCCAAGCTTTTGGGAGCAAGAGAGGAAGAGTTGTGTCCTAAACAATTTATTCCGTGTCGAAGCCGTGTCGGAAGATTTTAATTGGGATCCATCTTCCGATAGGTACAACCTATCCTCTAATCCATTCTTTTCATCATATAAATTAGTTTGGACCACGTAGGATTTATCTCCAAGGTTGTGTCCCTATTCGTGTCAAATTTGAGTCCATTCGGTGTGTCCTAGGAGGAGTTTTGGTTTGTGGTTGTGTCCTAGAGTTTTCCCCCAATTTGGACACCCCTAGAAATTAGATTTTGCCTCTAAGTGGTTTAGGCACTTCTAATTTCATATTCGTGTTAGTGTTGTGGAGTGTTAATTATATATATAGTGTGTGTGTGTGTGTGTGTGTGTGTGTGTGTGTGTGTGTGTGTGTGTGTGTGTCTATATATATACATATGTGTGTGTGTTTATATATATATATATATATATATATATATATATATATATATATATATATATATATATATATATATATATATATATATATATATATATATGTGTGTGTGTGTGTGTGTGTGTGTGTGTGTGTGTGTTTATATATATATATGTGTGTGTGTGTCTCTATATATATTAGTGTGTATTTATATATATATAGAGGGGAATGAATGAGAGTGATGGTTTTTGTGAGTATTTATATATATATATATATATATATATATATATATATATATATATATATATATATATATATATATATATTTAGAGAGGAAGAATAGAGAGAATTAGAGAGGAGAATAGAAGGGAAAAATAGGGTGAGAAGAGGGGAAGAAGAAGAGCAATGGCAGCAGCAGCAAGGGGGGGCTAAGGGCTGCTGCCCCCCCCCCCCCCCCATTAAACAGCAGCAGCAGCTGCAGGAATGGCAGCAACAGCAGCTGCCAAAGCAGCAGCAACAGCAGCATTTAGAGCAGCAGTAGCACCCCCAAATAGCCCCCATTTAATCCCCCTTTAACCCCCGTATATATACCTATATTTTTTTTAATTTTTTTCCCCCATTTAATCCCCCTTTAACCCCCGTATATATACCTATATATATACATATATATACTCATATATATGACTATATACACCTATTTATACCCACTAAATTAGCCCCTAAACTAGTCCTAAGTGAGAGTTGAAAAGTGAGTTTTGAGTGAGTGAATGAGTGGTTGTGTGAGGGCAAGTGAAGGGTAATTTTGAGATAGGAGCGTCGGAACACGTCCAAACTTGAATATGACTTAGCCAATATAAAATAGAGTTTGTGGGTAGGCTCCTAAGTTAAAATCGGAATTCCGTTTGGGAATTGGAGAAGGGTATCACGCGATATCATTGAGTATCCTACGGTACTCAAGATAACGGGTAAACGGATAACATGGACCGTAAGATGGACTGGATGTCCACCCTACCTAGAGAACTTGGTAGGTAATGATTGTATAGGCTAGTATCCTACTATCCTAGGAAGCCGGGAGTGAAGCTCCCAAGGGAAAGCCACTTGGCTTTAATGTTAGAGTGGTTTAAGGGTATGTATATATAAAGGTTAATCGGGTAATTTCAAGATACGGAATACGGGTAGTCGGTTTAACTTGAAACTTGGGTGACTTGATAGGTACACCCTACAAATGTCATATTTGAACCAATTTTGGCTCGGTTGACGCAGAGTTGACTTTTTACCCAAAAGTCAACAATGAGTCAACCCTTTGTCTAATTTTGACAAAATCCAAACTAGAGTTGACCAGTTGACCAAAAGTCAACTATTGGTCAACATTTGACCAGTTTGACATAGTGTTGACCTAGAGTTGACCAGAGTTGACCAGGGTTGACCAGTTGACTGAAAGTCAACTGTAAGTTGACTCTTGACCCTGTTTGACTTGCTTTGACTTGTTTTGACTTGCTATGACTAGGATGGCCTAGAGTTGACTTATTTTGACTTAGATTGACTTGACAGGACTTAGTTTGACCTAGATTGACTTGACAGGACTTAGTGTGACTCAGTGAGACCTAGTTTGACCTAGATTTTATATCATGCATTAGAAATCATTCATAACTTTGTTAAACCTAAATTAACATGCAATATCTCATCTTTAGGTCTCTGATTACCACTCTGAGCATTGATATACCCTACAGCTTAGGACAGCAGGCGAGTACATTCACTGATAGTTTTCATTGTCTTGATATCTGCTATATCCGATTCTGTTGTAGTGTCTTACTCGATTTCCAGTCACGATAGTTCACGGACTAGTATACGTTGGATTATGACATGAGATGATGTTCCTAGATTTTTTGGGTATATTGGTACATTCCTGTCTTGTTTCCTGTACTTGTATAGACACCGATTTCTAAAGGAACTTGCTACCCTCTTATGGAATCACGTGCCATAACATGTCATGTCCAGATCCATTGTACTATTCGGGGATGGAGAATTATTAGGGGCTATGTGATCCAAGCCACCCTGTCACTATATTCTTGTGCTCGTGCCACTCTCCCCTCACGCAGGGTGTAGCGAGATCCTATTTTCCTTGTATTTTCTATCCAGGTTGGCCGGCATGACCCTTTCCAGATTTTTTTGTGATTGTCGGGCCAAGTGGATAATCTGCCCTGTAACATATTCCAAGCCGATCACATAACGCTCTAATAATTCAAGGCACATTTTATATTCACTTTATCTTATCTTATATCCTGCTCTGTTCTACATTCAGTACTTTCTCACCATGCAATGATATACAGTTACTCACATGTTTTACATGCCCTTACATTGTACCTTGATGGGAGACTAAGTTCTGCTCGGGAGAAGGGTTACAACCCCGGTCCTTGTTTGGTTTAAGGGTTGTAACTCAGCTTCCGAACGGTTCCCAAGTCTTCCTATATCTTTGTCTTGTATTTCATTATACTGTCTCTTATAGAATTTGTCAATTAATATGGAACTGCTATTAGTGCTTGTACTTGCTCATTTTTCTGACAGGATACCGTTGATATATTACAGATAATTCTGAGACAGACTGCTCGACCTATTATGGGCTCGAGTTAGATGGAGTAGTCCAGGACCGTGGCCTGATAGTAGAGCCACTAGACTTTGCATTCCCAGAGTAGTGTAGATTAGTTGGGTTTGCCTGGACTGCGATCCAGCTAGTACTATCAGACTGTAGCTTCTATATTATATTTTGTGACCCTGTGATGTTATGTACATATCTGGGCTTGTGTTGGATCTTGGACTTATTTCCTTTTCATCTATCATATATTTTTTTCTGTGCTATCTACCTTAGTTTTATTCTGTGATTGAGACTGTATTGCTATGTCACCTCCACTCGGAGTGTATATACTGTACAGGTACCTTTATACTGTTAGTCGTAGTATTTACAGACGTTATATACAGCGTTCTACCGTCGATACTGCGGCGTAGGCTGGACGTACCCACGTGCTCGTGCCCCTCATAAGGGTGCGGGTCGTGACACACTGTAAGTATAGTAGTTCATATAATTATCTTGTTTCCTCTCTTTTACTGTTATGTCATTTTCAGTTAGTTAAATTGGTTGTCTTGATGTCTGCTGGTAAAATTGGTTGATTGGGCTTGAGCCTTGAAGTCTTCATGATGATTGTTTGATTGGGTTAATGGCTCCCTGTAAGTATGGTCGTTCATATAATTATCTTGTTTCCTCTCTTTTACTGTTATGTCATTTTCAGTGGTTCATACATTGCTGCCTGCTGGTAAAATTGGTTGTCTTGATGTCTATTGCTTGATGTTGGAAGCTTAATGTACTGCTGCCTTCATTTTCAGGAAAAAAAGGGCTTGAGCTTTGATGGCTTGATGTCTATTGCTTGACTGTCACACAGAATACTGAGTTTATATTTCGTTTGCAGTCTTGATGTTGCAGTCATTGGCGGGGCATTCGTTGCAGTCATTGGCCCATGGCAATGATGATTTGGCAGCCATTGGCGGTGCTGTCGTTGCAGCCATTGGCGGGGCAGTGTAAATCTGAGCCTTTCAAGTCTTCAAAAATGTGTAGTGCTCTTGTTAAATTGGATAAGCAAAAAATGTGATCTAATTTTTGATGTGTAATTTGGATAAGCAAAAATGTGTAGTGCTCTTGTTAATCTGACATCTTATTTTGATTTGTCATTTGGATAAGCAAAAATGTGTATTGCTCTTGTTAATCTGACTTGTTCTTTTGTTTTTTTTTTTACTGCAACATTCTCTAAACAGGATGTATGTTACTCTGTGCACTGCCGGTGTAATAATTTTTTTTTTACTTTTATTTGTGTATTTTTGCCATTGTTTTTCATTATAAATCTGGTTTTATAAAACCCGGCCCACTAAGGCCCACAGAACCGAATGAACCGATAACCGAACCGACCGAAGTTGGTTCGGTTCGGATCGGTCTTAATTGCTTCGGATCGGTTTTTCGGTTGTGGGTATTTCGGTTTGCAGTTTTTTCGATTTTGGTGGAAACGGTTCGGTTTGGACCGAACCGACCCGTTGCTCACCCCTACAAGATATGAGGAGAATCAAATGCCAACCAAATTGGATGAACTTTCTGTATGAGCAGGTAAGCAAGCAATACACGCGTTCAACTTTCCAATACGAAACAATGAGATACAGTCCAAGATTTATTGGTCAAGAATCAAGATGCTGGTAAGTTCACTAGTACATTAATCACCATTTTGACTGGAAAGTACTACTTCCAAAATTATACTGATTAAATGACAATAATAACGGTCCTCGCAGAGATACACGCACATACTCATAGTCTCGTGAGCAAATGAAGTAGCAGAGAACAATTCTAAAACAGAAAATTTCGGAGAATCAAAGGTTCTGAAAATACTTGGTAAGTAGTGAATGAAGTTCACTTCACCGTTGGAGCCAGTGGCTGGCATTCGACTGTACAGCATCGAACGTGAACATAATGCACGCACGGACACGAATATTCATTGCTCATTTATGCAGTTTAAATGTTCAATATGTGTCAAACCACAAGATTCGTGAATATCGATGGTGTGTGTTATGACAAAAAAAGAATAGAAAAAAAGAGAGCTTAGCTGGAAACTCGTTGAAACGTCGATAAAGCATCAGAAATTCTCCCTAGCTAGAGCCTATAGATAACATAATTCTTTCTAATAACTTAGCGAAATAGTATTATATAAATAGATCATGATAATTGAGATTAGTTAGGGAAGAGACAAACCAATGCGAAGAAGAAGAAGAAGAAGAAGGAAAATAAAAGAGAGAAATCCACCTCGAACCACTCTTCCCCCCAACCACCTTCTACATAAAGAAGACGACAAATATCCAGAACTCAAGAGAGAGAGAGAGAGAATGGAAATAATGAGAGAACAGAAGGAAGCTAACTGGTTCTCAAGATGGGAGGACGAGCTGCCGAGCCCGGAAGAGCTAATGCCCCTCTCCCAAACTCTCATCACCCCCGACCTCGCCATTGCCTTCGACATCCCCACCATTAACTCCCCGGCCGCCGCCGCAACCAACAACAAGAGCGGTAGCAGCCACCACGAGGACGACGCCGTCCCCATCCCCCCGTCCTCGACCCTCAAGAAGCCGAGGCTCGTCTGGACTCCGCAGCTCCACAAGCGCTTCGTGGAAGCCGTAGCCCACCTGGGAATCAAGAACGCCGTCCCGAAGACCATAATGCAGCTGATGAACGTGGACGGGCTCACCCGGGAGAACGTCGCCAGCCATCTCCAGAAGTACAGGCTGTACCTGAAGCGCATGCAGCACTCCTCGGCCGCAGGCGGCGCCTCCTCCTCCGCAGCTGCTGCTGCTGCTTTCGCCGTCGACACAGCCACCGACAGGCTCTTCGCCACCGCGCCGGTGCCGAGCCAATTGCTCAGGCCGTTCGTGCCCGTTGCGGCAATGCAGCACTACCGGCAGATGACTGCGGCAGCGGTGCACCAGAATCAGTACTACAACCACGGGCGCACGGGGGGTATGATGGCGGTACCGCCGCCGCAAATGGGGGTGCAAAGGATGGCCCTGTGGCGTCCTCCACCTCTACCGGCAGTGCCACCTCAGTACGCGGAGGGATCGGGGTCGGGGGAACGGAATGGAAGAAGAGTTCTGACTCTTTTCCCAACTGGTGAAGATTGAGTCGGCTATCCATTGCTTTCTTGTTTCAAGGTACGTGCCATGTTTGAGGGCTAGAGAGAGAGAAAACTGATGGCAGAAAAGTAAAGAAATTTTCTGAACTCAGTTGAGCTTCCTCCGGTGCTTGTTCACGTCTCAGAATCATCCTTTAGTTTTCGTTCCTTTGTTAAGCAATAGCAATTTCCAGATTAACTTTCTTAGGGACCAAACGATTAGATAGAACACTTCAATGATTTACTTAGGGTTTGCTTGGATTGAGGGGGAAAATAGCACAGCCAAGTGAGATTAAGTGGGAAAAAAAAAGTGAGGGGAGCACTCTTTGTTTGGATTAGAGGAAGAGTTAAGTGTGTGTGTTTAATAACTCTTGTTTCGATGAGAAGTTTTGAGTCTGATGATAATTAATAAAAATATATAATTACCAAAATATTTTTATTACATATATGTTATAAAATTAAATTTGATCACAATTTTAATTCGAACTTGTCAAAATATCTTCACAAATGAGAAAGCTATGGAGTAGCACTGTGAAAGCAAAAAAAAAAAAAAAAATAGAAAAAAAAATTCATAATATTTTATAGAAAAAATAAAAATATTTATGACTTTTTAAACAAAATCCCTAAATTCTCCTCCGATTTGGAGGGTTAAAATAATAGACAAAAAATGGTTAAACAATTTCTCATTTACCTCTCTAAACCTTCACTCTCAAACCAAACATGATTTTTATTCTCTCACTTAAGTTCCGCTCACTTAACTCTCTTAGCCCTCTATTCAAGCAGAAATTTAGCAAGTTATGATTTAACAAAAAATGATTTCAGTTTGTTTGCTGCTACATTACAGTTGAGGTACTTCTTTTGAAGTATATGCAATTTAACAATTTCCGTTTGAATCATGAACCTTTGCGTAAAGCTGATTGTGTATTAAGATATTTTATTTTGCCTTCTACATTTCGAGGGTTGCTTGTTCTATAAAAATGATTGTAGATTTTTTTTTCATCTTTTTTAATTCTGGAATTTTTCTTGCTTTTGGTGACACAGATTGCAGCTGTTCTCTGCGGTGTTGTTTTGATGTCGGCAGTTTCATAGAGTTTAGCAAGTTATGATTTAACAAAGCTAGTTTGGCGAAGGAGGGAGTTCTTCAGAAAAGGTAGGCTGTAGAGAAAATGCAGACTTGGTAGCGGTATGCAAATGGGAGCTTGTTACAGAATGATGATATAGTCAGCATTGCTCATGTCTCTTGTGAAGCATGTGTACCTAGAGGCCATTTCTTATAATTTTATTATGCTTTTTTAGGAGAGACATGAAATGTACTGGTTGGGTGTATCACAGTCATTGGTACTCTGGAAGCCAAAAGTTCACAATAAAATTTCTTAAAGCTTTATGCGACTTTTTGTGGGGCTTAAGAAAATTCTGTGCATGAGAAAACTTTACTTTATCGTCTATTCTCAGCCATTATCGACTTTCTATGAGAGGAGGCCAAACAACTTTCGATAGTCAATCCAAGAATTTGCCTTTTCAATCAATTATAACCCCCTTCTCTCACTATTTCACTTAAAAGCAAATTAAAACAAACACTATGAGCCCCCTATCTCTAGATGCTCCTACCATAAATTTTAGTACATCGTTAATTGGATGAGAAACAAGAAAGTAGGATGAACCTTTCATTAGGTGCGTTGCTTATATATATCATCATCAAGTTCAACCAGGTTTTGCAGTTTCACATGTTTGTGTTTTTATTTCTTTCCCCCGTCTCCTATTGATAGGCTTCCTCTTTCGCGCACATATATATATCTGCACATATATACAAAATATTTCTATAGATGATTCTGATACAGTTATCCACTTATGGACAAGTAATTTATGATCCATTAACATATAAAAATTGACGACGATTCACCAATTCGACTAGCACAGTTTATTTAATAAGAAAGAAACAATAGAAGCAAGACAATTAAACACAGTAAACAAAGTAACATTATCTAAAAATAGAACCGAAATTCAAATTGTACTACTAGGGAAACCAAGAAGTAGCAAGAAACAAAAGAATGAAGAAATATAATAAGACACCTGTGAGTCTGTGACAGCCTTTCAAATGATGAACTATAAGGAATATGAAGAAACCAAACTATAGAGTTTTGTATTTACTTGGACGCTGGTTGGCATCAATGGTACTTGATCTTCCTGATTCTAGATTTTCTATTAGTTCACCTAATATTTAAATTTCCTGATTAAGGAGTCTTTGGCTTATTGTAATGTGGCTAATATCATATTGAAGTGGTCCAGTTATTAAACTTATTCCAAGTGTATAGCGTGATGCTTTAGAGAAAGGAATCTCCTCTTAAGACTCCATCATTGCTCTCGTAAAACTAAAATAAGAGGTTCTACTTTCAGTGCATTCCATGACACAACTAATCATCTTTTTTTCTAGAAAGACCAACCAGAGAGTTTTCTAAGAAACTAAAAGTGGCAGGTCTTATGTGATGTTTTCTTTCCCTAAAATTTTCAAAAGTAGGTAAGGATCGATACCCACCCGAAGTTCCAGATCTAAACACTGCTACATAAAAGACTGTTTTAAAAAATACACACTAAAGCTGCTGCTGAACATACAATTTAAATCTCTGTACAAATATTGTCTGAATATTTCAATAAATAATATGCATTTGTAAACCAGTGTAAACAATGGTAAAATATAAATACAATGAATGTACATGAAACAATCATAGCATCTAATAAGCATTTCAATCAATAGAACAAAAGAAAGGCTTACTGCACAAATTCTGAATGTATCAAAGCTAATTCGATACAAAGTTATTGGAGAGTGGCTACATCCAGTGAATGAAAGAGACTTGCTGTTACTACACTAGAGTAAAATTAGTTGAGAAGGGGAGAAAAGATTTAAACTTGAAATTGAGATGTAAGCAATAAATTTTCAAATGACCTTAAAGATGTCTAAGGAGAAGATAGGTAAAGATGAATAGATGTACCAAGAAGAGGAAACTGACATGTTTGGTATAAACTTATTATTATAACCCTATGTTCTGTGTATACAAATCAGATCATTAAATATTCTCTAATTGATAGCAGGTAAACGAGTTATTTGGTGTCAAACGCTATAGATGCCGTTTTCAAATCTAAACAAATAACTCTTTCTTTTTGGTTTGAAATGAAATCTTGATGAAATTACAGAATTTCAATTTGACACGAAGGTTTGATAAGATCAATAATTAAGACAAGCGGGAAGGAGAACCCCCCTCACCCATGTTTTGTTAACCTAACATAAAATTTTGGAACATGTGACATTTAAGGTTAGTGAGACTACATGAGTAAATCAGCACATAATACATTTCACACACAGGGTGCACCAGGGGCTTCATATATGAAGTCCTTGGTGCACCAATTGATATGACGCCCAATAGATCTAAAACTGATGGTGCAAATAACAAGAATCAACATTCTACCATTTCGAGCTTTTTAAATTGCTTATCAGAAATTGAAGTTTTGAATAGCAAGCTACTGCTGGGATTATAAAATCTGACCACAAGGAAGGTGATTTCTGACAAAAAGTTTTGATAATTATAATAGCACATGCACAAACACAGGTAACAGTATAAAAGTGAAATAAGAGGAAATCAAAAACCATTGTCCTCAAATAAATACTTTCGTGATTTTGGTTTGAAATGACTAACAGCTAAAAACATACATTCATGCGTTAAATGGTCTCAGAAAAAGGCAATTTTACAGACATGATCGCCAAAGGCAGAGGAAGCATCAGAACATCTGAATTATGGTCTTCAAGTCCACGCCCCCCCCCCCCCCCCCCCCCCCCCCCCCTCCCCTCCCCCCATCGTGTCTCTTTCAAGTTCAGCGTAAGTTCTTCAGCATTGTATAGTTAGACATTATAGGATTGTGAAAATGAATATAGTCTATACCAATAGATTGGCAAAATCTTGTCTGTCGTTTGGGCTTCATTGCACATATCCAAATCACTCAGAATTTTCCAACATGTTGTCCTCAATTGGCACCACCTCATACTTCCCAGGAATACATTCATTTTTCTGTCATTATCTTTCTTCAACACACCGATCTTTAGCATGATCATTTCAACTAGGAACATTTTTCGACATGTTATGGCTAATTTTCTTGCAGTCCTATAAAACTTTATCTTAGTGTTGAGGATATTGTACGCTCACAAAAAAATCTAGAAGTGATAGGACAAAGTTTAATTCTGCATGTCTGGCTACCTAAGGGAGCCTCTCTTTATTCTGTCTTGGGACTGGCAGTGAAATATGATACAATAAGCACGAGAGCAACATCTTTCAGAGATTATAAAAATAAGTTATCTAAGCATGCTTCCCAACACCTTGTGCATCCAATACCCCAAATTCCAAAACTTCACATTTTCCTCATTGCTTGTGTACTTCCATCCACGAACTTCCACTTCCATAAGAAGATGCTTAATTATAATATCATATTAGTTTTTCCATCTACTCTTTAGTTCATCTATCTTTGCATACACATTGAAACTATGGTACTAAAAGATCTAGCTCATGTGTCTCAGGATGTCAGACCAAATTGTTGTTATTTCAGGATACTGCTTAGACTCATTAAGAAGGGATGATGAGTTCCCACATCAACCCTTCAAGCACACGGCATGGCGAATTCTAGAATCTAGCATAAAAAAGATGGTAAGAAAATGGTATGTCAATCAAGATGACATTGCCCAGCTCCCATGCCTTGGTCCCGTCAATATTTGCACTTATTGTCCATGCTTACTTGAGTCACCTATATATCCTTATGTGGAAGACAACAAAAACTTTCTAAAACAGTATATAACACAGATCAGTATATAACAAAAATAAATTGGAAAATATGAAGATAACACATATAATAGTTTCAAGAAAGAAAAATCTACACGCAGGAAAATTAAACAAGCACATTGGCTTTAATACATATTCTATAAATGGGGAGAGAAGTAGATTGATCAACACCCATAAACAGTGTTTCTACTCTACTAACTCTATCAAATCTAAAGAGACATAATATAACAACGCACATACGCTAGCAGTTCTGTGGGTGTTTGAAACTCAGAGGATGCAGGTACATTGGAGCCTGCACAAATAAAATGTTATCACTATTAAAGCATGAGAACAACCTACATCAAGAAGTGAATATGTTAGGACTGTCTACATCATATACCTGGAACATAGCATTTCTAACATGGCCATAAGAGATCATAGAAGGGCTAGGCCACTGCATGTGGTTATTGTGGTAGACGGCGTTCCCGGAATAAGTCGGGTTGCTGCCATAAGCAAATAAAGGGCTCACAGCTGGGTTTGATGGCCTGTAGCTCACAGGGGTTTCGTTCCTCATCAATTGACCTAACTGAGAAAATCCTGCATCATACTGCAGAAACGGAGACTGAAGAATATTGCAGGGTCCCAATCCCAAATTCTGGCTAGGTGGAAGACCTCTAACATACCTGCAATAGTTACATCACTATTAGAGACCCTATTTCAAGAAACTAGGGGGAATAACAAAAAACAGCAACAATGTCATTCTAGCCATCAAGAACATCAACTCAATACTCGTATGAGCCTTATCCCATTAAAATAGGGTAGAATAATGGCGCACATCTCTATATTGAGAAGGCTCCTATAAAAAAAGGATCAAAATGAATGATCGGTTATACACCTAACAACATGAAGCTAACCCTAAAGCGTTCCAGAATTCTATCAACTCAATTATGGCATAAGGAAATTGCCATAAAGCTCTAGATGACTAGAAAAACCTGTCCTGTGGTCACAAAGATTATGAGCTTGCAACTAGGGAACAATTCTCCAAATGTTGAGGAAGATAATAAGATTCAGCATCCCTTTCTGAGGCACAATGTAAGCAGCCAATCCATATTAATAACACTTTTACAGAATCATGAGTAGGAATAACAATCAAACACATACCTGTCATAACTTCGGTCATAATCAGGATCCGAACGATCCTTTTCCATGTCTCTGAAAATGGCAACTCTGGAAGCACCATCTCTTGCGCTAATCTTTTCATTTTCATCGCTGGTACTAATGAAACATTCTACTTCGTCTCCATTTATATAAAAGCTTCTCCTATCAGCAGAAGCCATAGATGGAGAGTCTTCTACCTCTGTAAAGGTAGTGCTGTTGAAGATGCGTGCACGTGCCTTCTCATATTCCTCCTTCCTTTCTTCCACTGTTTTCACAGAACTTTTCCTATTTTGCAGGTCTGTTGCATCATTAAATGGGGATTTGTTTGGCCTCGGCCGAGTAACAATCTTTACTTGCTCGGTCGAATCCTTTTCAATCTGTTTTGCAGGAACTACTGACAAACAGACAGCTGGATATTTACTATCAGGATTTTTCCTGGCTATAATTCTGCTGCCTAAACCATCTACAGTGTTGTCAAGTGATATTGTCTGCAGGCCATAGTGCTGGGCAACACGGTGGGCAGCACATCTAAGATATGAAGTTGGATAATTTTGGAATTCAAATTGAATCTGATCGGCGTTCTGCATGAACTTCTGAATGTCAAATTCCATCCTTAGAACTACAATTTAAAAAAAAAAAAATAGGGGTAAGAATTTGGACAGAAATAATTAAAACTATATCACCCAGAGTAAGCACGTAATGACTAATTCCAACAATTTAGTGAACTATGGTTCTCTAATCAAGATCGTAAACACAAAAAGTAAGCAACAAGTCTTATCTAGCTAAGAGAATAAGACATCACCAGATACATAAATAAAAATTCATGCCAGTTCCAATGGGCATGCTTGTGTTCACAGTAAGCATAAAACATATATGCAATTTAAAACCACACATTCTAATGCACTGCAGATATGATCCCCCATCGTGCTATTTCAATTTTATAACCATTCAAAAGTGCTCATATAGTGCCAATATTGATACTCCTACAGAGGTTCTGCTATCATGACCGAAATGTAGTTTTTGGATCTTGGTTTTAACAACTTTTAACTCCTTAAATCATTTAATTTTATAAATGTATTTTTCCTGCACAACTTGTGTACGCGCTTCAGCTAATATCCTAACTTACAGTTTAGTTACTCAAAGTGCAGTATGTAACAAGTTTAAGGTTCAAAGTATCAGAATTGGTATCGGACCATTCCTATGAGTATCGGGATCGGCGGTATCGGCAGTATCGGAGGTTTCGGATCGGAGTATCGGATTTTTGGTATCGGAAAACAAATAATTATTAATAAATTACTAACATTTTATAAAATATATTTTATACATTTAGGCATTATATTAATTAATATTTTCAGTGTTGTTTCTTAGTAGTTTTGAAATTGAATGAAATAGTAGTCACCCTTACCGATTGATTTACATACGATAGTTAAGTTTTCTTCTTTTACATGCTTTTATAACCTTTCTATGCTTTTACACCCTTGTTGACTGGTCTTTTTCGTTCAATTTTCTTTGCCGAATTGACCGAAAAAGAGACTCCTAATGTCGGTATCGGTCAGTATCGGGTATCGGTCGGTATCGGATCAGGACATGCCAAACCGTATAGGTATCGGCCGTATTGGATCGGTATCGGCCGATACTGCGAACTATTTAGTTTACTAAACCTAGCTGCATCTGGCAGCAATAAGTTGTGACTGAATCGATAACCCTGCAATTACTGAAAACCGAAGTTCTGATCTGTCAGAACTGCCAAAACTGCCGATAGCGATACCGAGCTGTTGAAAATTGGTTCTCTCAGAATGCGATTAGTAGGTGCACGTTTGACAAAGGCTTAATGATCAAAATTTGTTGGGTGTGATGCAGAAGCAGCAGAACTATAATTCTTATGGTTTTAAACCACAATTTGAACTGCAAGAAATCAAGTACCTCTTAAACAATTTCAGATCAGCTCAATAAAATATCAACCTGAGTTTATTGAGAAAAGAGTTGGGTCAAATTACTAAAGGAACTGAGCTTGCACTTAAATGGAAGAATGGGATTATGGGGGATGATTGAGAGCTTTCGAAGCTGAAGGTCAGAGAGACATTGTCTTTCTATTTCTGGTCTCAAACAGGTTGTGACACAGGATTTCTGGTTGGCTCAACAAAACAGATTACGGGCCCATGCAAAACCGATTATGTATGGATGTTCATGGGTCAGCCTTTACTATTATCAAGTAACCGAATTCTCGAAAGAGAAAGGTTTAGGACACATAAGAATAGTAGGAATCCCGTCACCGATGCCTCCTTATGATCAGCAGATTTTCTTGGTCTGAGTCATTCGGACAGTTGGTAATGAACATTTAAAGAGGCCAGAAGAACTCTGGTTCGATCTGCAGATAACTTCATGTCCACAATTCTTCCCAGATCCTTATTAAGGCTAGAAGTAGATCTACCTATAACAACTCCGGTTCAATCTGCAGATAACTTCAAGTCCACACTATTTGGCAGACCCTTATTGAACGCAATAACAATCAAAATGTTTGTCCGCAACAGATACAAATAGAAATCTTTCCTCAAAGGAAGATTTCTAAGAAAAAGGATTCATTTTCCGACTCTTTAAGTTGTCAATTTTCAATTAGGAAGCACGGATACTCCAAAAGCCAGGGACGTGTCCGTACCGTGTCATGTCAGATACATATCGGACACGAGACATACACAAGTCAGGGCGTCATGTTCGTGAAACATAGATTTTCCACGATATCTGCAACCGATGAAGGTAAGCTCGAGCAGATCCAATCTTTATAATACTATCAGAACCAAGCTCATAATTAACATCACAATAACCCTAATTTTCTAGGAGCTACATTATATCAATATATCAGATCGAGAAATCCGACAACAACAAAAACAAATTACACAAAAAAAACCCTAATTTTCTAGAAGCTACATTATATCAATATATCAGATCGAGAAAAACGACAACAACAAAAACAAATTACACAAAAAAGCATTATATTAGGGTTAATCAAGACATGACCCATCCATCACATCGTCCAGATCCAAAATTCAACCGTAACCCATCAATTTCCCTCCTAAATTCGAGACAGAGATAGAGAGAGAGAGAGAGAGAGAGTTCCGGAATTTGACAGAGAGAGGGGAGAACTGACCAGTGAGCCTGTGGCGAGGGTTCTGGAGAGTCTCGACGAGGAAGGGATCGACGTGGGAGAGGGCTCCCTCTATTTCCTTGTCGCCCGCCGGAGGCTCCATCGGAAGAATTATAGAGCAAGGAGAGGAATTCTAGAGAAAGAGAAAGAAAGAGAGGAATTCTAGAGAGAGAGAGAGAGAGAGAGAGAGAGAGAGAGAAAGAAACGTCTTTTCTTCTTCTTCTTCTCCCCCTCCTTCCTCTTCTCCTCCTCCTCTTTGACCGCCCTTCCTTATCTCTTTCTTCCCCCTCCTTTCTTTTATATCTGAAAAAAACTTTTCCGCCTCTTAAACGCTTTTGGATTTTGCTCGTCGGTCCTCTGTATAATTTCTAATTGCGTAGCCAACGCAAATTAAAGTTATTTTTTGCACAAAAGACACGTTAAGGTTTTTTTTTTAATATTATTTTTTTGAAAATGTTAGATTTAGAGGAATTTTTTTTATCTATTTCAGAGTTACTAGAAGAATATTCCTTCAAAAAAATTAGAAACTATATAGATGATATTAGACTTCATACATAATATACCATCTTAAACCATCAGGTAAAAACTCTTAATGAATTTTAGGGGGAAAAAAAAATAAATTTTATATAGGGGAAAAAAATTTGGAGTAGCTATACAAGGGAGAAGTTTGAGGAAATTAAGAATACGGGACAGAATTCTAACAAAGTGGGTCATGGCAAAAGTTGCTTTTCGAATAATATGAATAATGTTTTCTTTCAACCACCTATGTGTATTATCTAGCTACTTTCTGATGATATCCAGCTGCCTGATAACATCGCAAATACTTGTAACTCTTCTACTTTAGCAAGTTAATGAGGATTCGGCTTTCAAAAAAAAAAAATAGGGGAAGGGCTCGCCAAGTGACTTGGCGAGTAGGGTGGGGCCTTCAGGTCACTTGGTGAGGTTGGCTTGGTTTGGAAGGCGCCAAGAGACTTGGTTTTCTTCGATTCGTGCGTATGTGGGTCCTACGAAAACGAGATTATTATATAAAATTATCTACTTGATTTTTTTTTACAGTTTAATGTTTGGATTTGGATGAGTTTAAAGAAAAATTAAATAAATAGATAGATATCAAATTGAACACATAGATATTTTATTAATTTAAAAAATTAAATAAATAATTTTATATATAAATTTTTAATAGATGTTATCTTAGATTACAAATAAATCGATCATTTTGTATATTAGGCTCAAATTAAACTAATATACAAAATTATCGATCTATTTGTAATCTAAGATAACATCTATTTAGATTTTATAAATATAATTATTATTTTATTTTTAAAATATCTATAAAATTATGTATGTGTTCAATTTGATATCTAGATAGCATCTATTTATTTAATTTCTCTTTAAACTCATCCAAATCCAAACATTAAACCGTACAAAAACCAAGTAGATGATTTTATATAATAATTTCATTCCCGCAGGGCCCACTTGCTCACGGATTGGAGAAAACGCAAAAGGCCTGGCCAAGTCACTTAGCGGCCGCCATCCCAAACCAAGCCAACCTCGCCAGGTGACTTGGCGACCCCATCCTACTCGCCCAGTCACTTGGCAGAGTCCTCTCCCTGTTCCTAAATTTCCCAATTTTTTGTACAATTACCCCCTAGTTTCTTTACCTATATAAAAATTTATGGAAATTTTTTTTTGCATCGTTTATAAGAGGTTTAAATTGTGTTTTTGTATCTCATAATTGATTTGGGAGTTCTAGGTCGTGATATATTTTCCCTCTTGTTTGGTAAAAAAAAAAGAGATATTTGTGTGACTCAACATTCTTTAGTTATAAATGCTGAGGAATCTTTCAAATTGAAGTTTTTGATAGATTTTTAACAATTGATGCAAAAAAAAAAAAAAATGTAATAATTGATGTAGTCAAAATAAACAAGAAATTGATCGAACGATCATATATGAGATTTTGGCACGACCCAATACCTCGTATAACATATTTGTCAACGTTTGACCATCAGTCCACGACAACACGAGAATTTGGCAAACAAAAATGTGGACCACTCTAGGAAACTCATTTGGTGACAAGCCCTACACGATTGGATGGCTAATCATAACAATGAGGTTAAGTTACTCTTTGAAACTAAATCACATTCTCTTGGACAATAATACTTATTAAGAGTTCTTATTACATTGAGTTTTTTAAATTATAATCAAATATGGAATGTTTTTCTATTTGGGAGATTGCATAAAGGGAGAATCTATAACATTGAGGGTGCGTTTGATTGCAAGGTGGAAAAGATATGGAAAAGAAATTAATTCCATGGAATTATTTTCCTAGGAAAAAAATTCTATTGAATTTTAAAAAATTTCCATGAAAAACTCAATTTGGGTGTTTGATTGTCGTTATTTTCCATGGTAAATAGTTATTTTCCATGGAAAATGATATTTTCCTATGGGTTGGACAAGTTTCATTTTCCACCATTTTAGAAGAAAATATGGAAAATGATAGTTTTTTGGAAAATAATTCCATAGAAAATATAAGCTATCAAACACTACAATTGGTGGAAAATTTGTGATGGAAATATTTTCCGTGGAAAAAAAGCCCAATCAAACACAGCCTGAGTTTAATTTGCTTGATAATAAAAAAATGTGTTTCCCACATAAGAAAATCTAGTGAAAATGATACAAGTTGTCAAAAACAAAAATAAGTTACAAAACCAAGCCCTATTTCAAACCTTCTAAATTCTAATATTAATACAATACCATGTATTATTTTCTAACTAGTACTTTCTAAATATTCTAATACTGAATTATTCCATTATACTTTTGCTGCTTCCAAACTATTATTTCTGATTTATTTTATTTTAGTTTTATTGAGAGAGAAAATAAAGAGATAGAGAAAAAAAAAACTCCTTGTTGCAATATACAAGCTGCAAATATACAGAAAGACATGCTCATATCTAAAGGTACACTCTTCCGTTTCCAATAATTAGCTTTTAGCGAATTTGCGAAGTGTTGAATTTATATTTGAAAAGAGTCGACCATGGCTTTTAGAGTTTTCTTGGAAGATGGCCACTGCTTGTCATTTGCGCTCGCTACGAAGAGAATGACCGTGTTGCCCTTGGCAGTTGCCTTTGCAAGGTTGTGTGAGCCAGTCAGGGCAAAAGGAGTCTCCAACGCATAGGTGTAGTACTGTCATTGCCAAATTTTGATTTAATATCAGAAA
This sequence comes from Iris pallida, assembly GCA_029216955.1. NCBI lineage: Eukaryota > Viridiplantae > Streptophyta > Magnoliopsida > Asparagales > Iridaceae > Iris > Iris pallida. The sequence goes on from JANAVB010008197.1 coordinate 5,878,083, forward strand.
CTAATTATTATTATACTTTGCAATTTTAGATGCAAAATCCGAAAAATAAAGATTATTTATAAGGGCACAGCAAAAGCTGATCAGGGACTAGCCATTTTCTGGCAGTTCTAGTAACATTATGGACTGCAGGTAAATTTTCTGGCAGTCCATCTTGTGTTTGGTTGGACTGCCACATTTTTTGGCAGTCCATAAAGTATCTAGGACTGCCAGAAATTGTGGCAGTCCTGGACTGCCAGAAATTGGATAGTCCTGATCAACTTTGATTGTGCACTTATAAATAATCAAAATAAAATGCAATATTGATCCTTAAAGATTCAGTACTACTTTTACAGTAAAAACAAACTGTCAGTTTCGAGTGCTTTAAAGATTTACTTGAACTTGTCATGGTGATGGTACTGCAGTTAAACAAGCGAAGGTACGAAATCAGCATCAATTACTGGGGACTGTACACCTAGGTTTTATGTACAAGTTATTGAATTCTTAATCAGATCATACATAATTTTTATTCGATACCAACAGATACTGGTACTGATATCGACATTGGAGACTCTTTTTTCAGCCAATTCGACAAAAAAAATGAACGAAAAAAACCAATCACTAAGGAAGGAAAAGCAAAAGCATAATAAGGTTGTAAAAGCAGTAAAACAAGAAAACTTATATGTCACCGGTAAAACAATTGACAATGATGACTACTATATCATTCAATTTCAAAATTACTATGAAACAACACATGAAATACTTAAAATTATGTCTAAATATATAAAATATTTTTCTAAAATTCAAAAAAAAAAAGATACAAAAATATTCGATTCTTCCATCCAATTCCGTCGATACCGTTGATCCCGATACTATTTTTTTAATACTGATTTATAAACTCTCGGACTATGTTTTGTTTTTAAGATACAACTCTCCAGCCCTGATTTTTGGAAAACTTTAGGTTGTTATTCTCCTTTTAAGCAACAGCACCAAGACTTCTTTGCCTACTTGATGATTGTTTGTTTATTATAACCAACTTTTTTAGATTTTAAGCTCCCTGCTGCTTCCTTCTAATACAAGTAGTGACCAGTGACCACATTTGCACCTATGAGCGTTCAGCTAGGTTTCACACGAAGTTAATTTAAGCAATCTATCGATATTAGCACCAATCTTATAAATTATGAGCTACTTGACTAGTCCAACCATGACTCTCTACCACCAGCTGTACTCCACATTAAATTTTTTAAAAGAAATTTGGGAATCTGCTTCCTGAGAGAAGAGAACCACAAGGCCTCCTTTGGTTCGCAAAATCATATAATTGAAAAAAAAAAAATAGTTATTTTTTATATTTGTGTGTTAAAAAAATTGAGAAGGAAAAAAAAAGATTCCCAATAGAAAAAAAATTAAGAGAAAAATGATTACATCTATCTAAGCAAGGAACCACTTTGCCATCTTAAAATAATCACATTCCTTTCCAAATTCTTTAGCATTTTCAAACATAAATAAAAATTGTAATTTATCAAAAGAAAAAATATATCAAATAATTGATTTTATTTTCGTTCCTTTTCGTGCGAACCAAACGAGGCCCAAGTGGACATGGGCTTTACTTTTTAGAGCATCTCCAACCCTATTGTGAGTTTAGAAAAAATAGTTGCCACATAGGAATGACAAATTTTTATTCCAAAAATTCTTCTCCAATGCAAATGTAGAATAAAACATGAAGTTGACATGGCAATGACATGGCAAGGAGAATGTGAAGTTGGTTGTCTAGATTTAGACAATGCACTTCACAATAACTTTGTCTCCACATCATCAATTATAAATAGAAATATTTATAAAAAAGTTGAAGAAGTGGAGGAGTTGTTTTGGAAGTTGGAAAAAATAATTTTTATTGTCTCCTCAATACTTTTGCATTGGAGAGAATTTTTCTATCTCATTGTCTTTTAAAATATAATTTTGCCACATAAACAAGACATTGTCTTGTGGCTGATGCCACATAGCAACCACCTAAGACTCACAACACTTAACAAGACAATAGGGTTGGAGATGCTCTTAGCGACTCGGCATTGTTACATTTTGTTGATAACTATTCTGGACTGTCCCTGTTGTCGTTTGTGAACTCGTTCTATGGATTGGAGACGGCAAGTTCAGGATATCTGTTGTAATACGTCTCCTCTTGAATCCCAACCGATCGATGAAAACCACATTTTTATTGAATAATAAGAAACATATTCTGCATACAAATCTTGGGACAACAGATTTCTTTTCTTTGCTATGGAGATGTTCCTTGTTTACCTCTTTTTTATCAGTACTTTCCTAACTTTTCCTTACGCTGTGTTTGGAAACTTTTGTGGGGAGGGAAAGAAAAATTTGAGGAAAAGAAAAATAGAAGAGGGTAAAGTGAAGGTAAAGTTAATTTTTCCTTCCTTTGTTTGGATGGACAAAAAGTAGGGAAAGAAAAAGTTTAAAATTAATTTTTTATTTGTTTAGGAATAGAGATACAATTACTATTCAGTCCTTGGTATTCACAAATAATAATTTATTATTACCTTTATGAGGGGTGATGGAGTAAATTCACTCAAATTCTCTCATCTCTCTCCATTTTCCTCCCATTTTTGGGAGAAATTTTTTAGTATGACCCACATACTTTTTTCCTCAAATTTCCCTCCCCCATTTTTCCTCCTCATTTCCAAACACCGTCACTTTTAATTTTTCTCTGACTTTCTCCTCATCTTTTTCCTTCCTCTCATTTCTCCCCCTTCCCAAACAGTACCTTACTGAAATTCAGAAATTGTCTTATAATTTCCCTTGGAAAAGATTAAGTACAGGTCACAGATTTAGTGGTCATACTTATAAGCTCATGCAGAAACAACCTCATACACTAAAGAAAAAAAAAAAAGAAGTTAAATAGCGAGGGCAGAAATTGGTTGTTGTATGTGGGTTGGATAGTTGGATTAGGATGAGGTAAGAGTTGGACTAAACCGAAATAAGTTTGGACTAGACTAGAATTTGGATTGAGGTGGTAACATACGCAAAGAAAAAAAAAATGGTTGGATTAGAAATCTACAAGCAAAAATATAGTAGTCCACGACCGATTTGGAGCAACTACATACTACTCGGTAAAAAAATTTACAACAGTCTTTTCCTACTGGTGCATTTTTGAGAGTCTAATAAATTTTAAATGCAAATAAGTTCTCCACAAGAACATCAAACATGGCAGGAAAACAGAATTAATACAACAACAACAACAAAGTGTTTTATCAAAAAAAAATAAAAAAAATTTGTGGATTGGCTGTTTGAATCTTTGTCTTACATTCAAGTCTATCAGTGGTCTGTCCTCTGTAACATTAACGAAAATTTTATCCTTCTTCGGTTCCTTTAACTACTATATTGTAGCTCCTAACCCAGATATCTACTGCTGTGGACTAAGGGAGGCTATGCCCCACCCCACCCCACCCAATTTTTTCTTATAAAAAATTAAATTATAATCACCTTTAAAAATTAAATCCGACCACTCCAAAATATAATTTGCCCTCTAAAAATATACTTTGTCCCTCCAAAAAAAATTAGTGAAGCTCTGCTAATCTAAGTCTACTATTGTGCGTAACACATGCTCAAACCATCTAAGTTAGTTTTCTCTCGTCTTATTGGCAACACCTCTACCTTTGCCACAAATAAGCTCACTTCTTATCCTATTTTTTGATATATCGACACCCATCCATGTTAGCATTCTCGTCTCTATACTTCTCGAAAGTTAATAGCATATATATTGGATAAAAGCAAATACTCTTAGCCAAAACCTTTGACAGTTATTTTTAGGGTTATTTAGCAATAGGGTCTGACATATATATGGATATTAGAATTTATGTTTCGAAAATAACCACTGTTAGAGTTTGAGTTTCGAATTTGCTGTTCACGTAGGCTAACGAACAGGTGAAGAAGAAGACGGTGAAGAAAATTACCGTTTGGTCCTCATGTTTCTCAACAGAAGTTTCGATAAGCTCATCGGAATCAAACGTGTTTCCAGTGACAAATGGGCCGAGAGAAGCAATAAGCTTCTCGGGGCTTCCGATGTCCTCAATTGTTGCGCCTGGCTTGTTCGTCAGACGAATCAACGGAGAAGCCACCACCTGGACTTTTCCTTGCTTCTCGTCTTCGAATTTCACTTCCACCCACGGCTCAGCACACTTTGGTTGGCAGTAGTTTCCGGAAAGTATGTTGGCAACTCGTGTTTGTTTCCAAGTTGGTGGGAGAATAAATTCGTAAGGTTGCACATTTCCTGATTACCAACAAAAAAAAAGTTCAGAATCATTAGTACTCTTAACTAAAAACAAACTACTAATACAACGAATATATGGACAATGGGTTAAATCGAAATTTTATTACTTAAATCAAACTCCTGGCCCTTATTTTAAGGCCTCTATTGGTTCACGGAAAAGAAAGAAAATCTATTATTTGCTCCAAGGACACGGGAAAGTACATTTCCCATTAAAAAAAACCGATGTTTGGAAAGGCTAGGAATATAGTCAGAATACAATTTTAAGCAGGAATTAGTTTAGTCCTAAATTTTTAAAATAAATGTAGAAAATTGAGAGATAAAGTGAATCCTTGTATATGTGAGGAGGAAACAATTTTTTTCTCCTATTTTTCTTTTTCTTCTGGAACTATTTTCCTTTTGTACTTCTTTCCTTTGCCATCCAAATTAACACAAACACATGAATTCAAGACCTTGAGGGCTCGTTTGGATCAAGTTTTTGTATTCCTAGGAATAGGTTTTCAATTCCTTTCCCATGGGAAAGGAATTCAACATTCTCATACCCATGTTTGGTTAGGTTGGAAATAGGTAGTTCAAAAATTAAAAAAATTCCATCTCCATGTTTGGTTTACAAAGGGATAGAAATATTTACTTATTTAGTTTTCCTTTAATACCCTTTCATTAATTTCATGATGATTTACATGTTTGAGATAAAAGTTAAAATTTTGAAAACAAAAAGAGGATATAACCGTCCAAACAAAATAGCAAGCATCATTCCTAGAAAAGCAAATCTATTTCCAAGGGAGGCTTGGGAATAACTTTTCCAAGTCAATGGGAATAGTTTTCCCCCTTAAGCCCTTCATATTCTCTCCTCGTTTTCAATCCTAATCATACCAAATATGGATAATGAATTTAAAATCTATTTCCAAGCCACAAAAACTTGAACCAAATGCCCCCCGATTTCGATGGCCTAAGTTCCATTAATGGTTGACCTGTTCATGTTCATTCATATAAATGGTCCTAATACTGCATATGACAATGTACTGATAAGACTCAAAAGTGAAGGGAGCAAGAACTCAAGTTAACATATAATAGTGATCAATATTTTACTATAATTAACATCAAGCAATAAAGATTTATGCATGAAAATTAATCAATCTTTAGTGTTTAAACAAATTTCAGAGTTCTTTGGTCCGACCCATAAAACTGAATAAGTCTAATGCTTGAAAGCAAAGGTCCCTTCTAGAAGTCAAGATATTTATAGAAATTCCATACATCGGACATAACCAAGAGGAAATTGATGGTCCCACCGTCCCATAGAATTGCATGATCCACCCCAATAGGAATCATCATGCTATTCCTATGTTTTACAATTAGTAGATAAACTACTCCTACTTTGAAACTATTTATACAGAACATCATATAGTTTATGTTTTCTATAGAAACTTATAAGTTATAATACTGACCGTCCCTGTGTTTTATAAAATTTATAAAAAAGAGAGGTGATCATTGTAATTATTTTCGAAGTACAGGTAAAATAGAGGTATCCCCTGAAACAGGAAAAAACTTTGATACAGTAGGGGGTATCAAAGTTTTGATATCCCCAATGTATGACATGTGGACCCCTTCTGCTTTGTAAAACGTGTACACATATATATACACATAAATTTTGAGATGGCTCACATGTCATACATAGGGGGTATCAAAACTTTGATACCCCCTACTGTATCAAAGTTTCTCTCCCTGAAACATAAGGAGGGTCGGTGTATTTATTTCATCATTTATACTTCTGAACTTGGGACAACAAAAGAGGGGTGGATTTTTTTTTTTGTGATACGGTTTGCCTGCCCATTTAAATGAGGTATCACATTTGTTGCAGTCTTGGTCGATGTATTTATTTCATCATTTATACTTCTGAACTTGGAGCAACAAAAGAGGGGTGGATTTTATTTGTGATACGGTTTGCCTGCCCATTTAAATGAGGTATCACATTTGCTGCAGTCTTGATATATAATTAGAAAGACCCTCGTTAGAGCATCATTAGTAGTTGGGACTCTCCAATGCAATTTGGAGTCCAAAATTTCAAAAAAAAAGGTAAATGTAGAATGGGTTGGATTTGTATGAGAATAGTAGGAAATGATAAAGTGAGCACCGGTCCCAAAAATTGTGTGGTCAAAAATTAATGTAGGAAAAAAATAATATAAAGTTTAGAATCTAGAAAGTTGGACTCCAAATTGGAACTTACTATTCTACAAAACGAGTTTCTACAATCTAGAATCTAGAAATTGGGAGACCCAACCCTTAGCACCCATGGATGGATTGGGACCGAAATTATAGAAATTGGGACTAAGAATAAAACTTATTATTCTACAAAATGAGCTCCTACATTCTAAATTTAGAATCTAGAAAATGGAATGGGCCTCACAAATGATGCTCTTAGAAGTTAAACCCCCCCCCCCCCCCCCTCGCCACCCCCCCCCCACCACACACACACACACACACACGCACACACACACAATAGGGTACGTTTGCTTTGCAGCTCTTGTAACATACAACGCGTAGTGCACCCTAGTTGATGCAACTTAATTGTTTATTTTTAGATAATGTCATTAGTCACCGTCCCTCTTTGAGTTTCTACAATCTAGAATCTAGAAATTGGGAGACCCAACCCTTAGCACCCATGGATGGGTTGAGATCGAAATTGTAGAAATTAGGACTAAGAATGAAACTTATTATTCTACAAAATGAGCTCCTACATTCTAAATCTAGAATCTAGAAAATGGGATGGGCCTTACAAATGATGCGCCCAACACACACACACACAATAGGGTACGTTTGCTTTGCAGCTCTTGTAACATACAACGCGTAGTGCACCCTAGTTGATGCAACTTAATTGTTTATTTTTAGATAATGTCATTAGTCACCGTCCCTCTTTTGGGCTACTAGTACCAAGACCTCTCCCGTTTAATGAATTTTTTGCCAGGATTTCAACCCCAAGTCCACTCCTCCTTCCCCTTCCTTACCGGTGCTTAACAATTCTAACACTGTGTTTGGGAACATTTGTGGGGAGGGAGAGGAAAAATGGAGGGGAAGAAAAATGGAGGAGAGGAAAATGAAAGTAAAGTTAATTTTTCCTTCCTTTGTTTGGATGGACAAAAAGTAGGGGAAGAAAAAGTTTTAAAATAATTTTTTATTTGTTTATGGATATAGATATAATTACTATTTCCTCCTTGGTATTCTCAAATGATGTTTTAATATTAACTTTTTGAGGGGTGGTGGGGTAAATTCACTCAAATTCCTCTCATCTCTCTCCATTTTCCTCCCACATTTGGGAGGAAATTTTTTTGGTGGGACCCACCTACTTTTTCTTCTCAAATTTTACTCCCTCGTGTTCTCTCCCCCTTTCCAAACACCATCATTTAAAATTTTCCTCTCACTTTTTCCTCAACTTTTTCTTTCCTCCCACTTTCCACCCTTCCCAAAAAGTTCCTAAGTGGTTTTTTTCTTCTTTTTTTTAACCACTTAACATTTCTAGGTGGTTAACTGCACCATAAGTTGCAAGATCTTACTTTGCATTAGTGTCATAATTATTAAAAGCCTCCCTGGTGCGTGCAATAAGAAGCAAAACCCTAGCTCTTAATAACATTTCATCTATGTTATTGCAGTTTCATCCTCCCTGCTGCTGCAACTAATGTTGCATGCACAGGTAATTTCTAAATACACTCCACATTTTACTGCTTGACATTCCATTAGAACTATCAACAAGTTGACAGTTCTAACATTAAGGAGGACTGTCAACTTCGTTCACAGTTTATTTTAATATTCAAATTTTTTTAGCAGTCCTACTCCTACCTACTTTATGTCCTAGGATTGGGTTGAATGTAGAATGCCTTTAGAAATTACCGAATAGAAAGCAAAAGCTGGGTACATAGAGAAATTAATTAAAATATGTATATACTACATTACCGGCACGAAGAGCAGGAGTGTCTTTGGGAGTGGCCTTGAAGACGACGAAGGACGGATCGGAAGGCAGAGGCGGCAGATAAGAGCCTACCTCCACCTCCCGGGCTTCCGAGACGCGGTAACTACTGCTGTCCTTCAACAAGGCAGAGAGAAGCGCGACTCCTCCAAGGATCAAGTGTCTCCTCCGGGGGACCGACACCGAGGAGGAGGAGGACTTAGGGGAGCGGACCGGAGATGGGTTGGACGTGACGTAGAGGGACTCGGGGTGGGAGGAGGGGAGAGGAGGAGAGCGAGACGACGTCGCTGCCGGAGTGGCGGAGAAGAGTGGGGAAAGGGAAGCAGTTGCCATCGGAAGGAAGGGGAAGGGAGAAAAGGAGAGGTTGTGAGGGGTTCTAAGTTTTGGATTGGGTTCCCGCCACTACTCTTATCCGTTTGCCAGCTGTCATGTCGTTTGCCACTGTCGGTTGTGAGGGGTTCTAAGAGCGTCTCCAATCCTATTATCTTGTTAAGTGTTGTGAGTCTTAGTGGCTCCTATGTGGCATGAGCCACAAGACAATGTCTTGTTTATGTGGCAAAATTATATCTCAAAAGATAATGAGATAGAAAAACTCTCTCCAATACAAAAGTATTGAGGAGACAATAAAAAGTATTTTTTCCAACTTCCAAGACAACTCCTCCACTTTTTCAACTTTTTTATAAATATTTTTATTCATAATTGATGATGTGGAGGCAAAGTCATTGTGAAGTGCATTGTCTAGATCTAGACAACCAACTTCACATTCTCTTTGCCATGTCATTGTCATGTCAACTTCATGTTTTATTCTACATTTGCATTGGAGAAGAATTTTTGAAATAAAAGTTTGTCATTCCTATGTGGCAACCATTTTTTCTAAACTCACAATAGGGTTGGAGATGTTCTAAGTTTTGAAAGCCAAATAGCATAATTCATTTATTTTTTAAAGTCAAATGAATTATGCTATTTGACTTTCAAAAATTTGGATGATGTTATCTTTCATTATGGAACATCTGATATGACAACCGACAAGACAGCTAACATATCATGTTTTAATCCAAAAAATTAACTATCCAAAAAAAATATTGTTAATGTTAACGTTAATGCTAATTTTAATTTAATGGTAATATTAATTTTAGTATTAAAATTAATCTTAATGTTAATTAATGTTAATATTAATATTATATTCATGTTAATTTGATATTAATTTTAATGTTAATGTTAATGCTAAATTTAATTTAATGTTAATATTAATGCTCATGTTAGTTTGATATTAATATTAATTCTAATTTTAATTTTAATTTTAATGCTTAATTTTGTCATGTCAATTATCATGTCATCAGCCATGTCATATCTATAATATAAAGCACAGTGGATTTTTGGTCTGACCCATGTGCTTTGGTTCAACGATGATGAAAGGACTAAATTGCCCCTCTCTCTATAAGAGAGGAGGAGGTCCCATGTTGGGTGCAGAGCAACCGGTTGTTCCAACGACATCCCCGTCTCCAGGTCCTCTTGCACCGCCCCTCCCATCCGTCGCCTCCGCTCCATTCTCGTCCACGCCGTCGTCGTCGGCCTCTTCCGCAACCCCTTCGTCGCAAGCAGCCTCCTCCACCGCGCCGTCGACGCCGATCCTTCCTTCGCCGCCTCCCTCTTCTCTGCCATGACTAACCCCAACCCCTTCTCCTTCAACACCGTCATCGCCATCTCCGCCGACCCACTCTCCATCTACTCCCAAATGCTCCGCCGCCGTGTCCCTCCCGACTCCCACACCTTCTCTTCCTTGCTCAACACCACCGCCGCCGCCGCCACCAGGTCGCTCCACGCACATGCCCTCCTCCTCGGATTCCGGTCCGATCCCTTCGTGCAGACCGTCCTGCTTACCGCCTACTCCCGACGCGGCTGGTCCGGTACCTGCACGCCTATGTCGAGAAGGCCGGATTCGTGTCCGTGCCATTATGGCATGGGTTATCCACTAGTCTTACATAATGGAAGATGGTATTAACAAATTTTTTGGAACCAAATAACATTTTTGAAAGAAAAAAATTCTACTACAAAATAATGAATATGGGGATATTGAAGAAATTCGAGAAAATTTTCAATAACTAAACTTTCCACCGATCGATCTAGCAAAATTTTAAATTCCACGTATTCATTCTACCAGACTAACAAGTAGAATTTGTGCCAAACGGACTAATTTTAATTGCACAAATTATACCAGAGTAAAAGGTAAAAATTGTGTCAAACGAACTGACGGAATCTAAGCAAATTCTACTAAGACTTGAGAAACATATGAGATTTATATATTTTTATAAATTATTGCACATGAAGTCTTTTATATTTTTATGTTGCATATAAATTTACTTTTAATTTGAACGTATCGATACATGCAGACATGTTTATGTGTGGACGTCCGATTGCGATAAAACTTATATTGTTTGATCTGCAATGTCCAACTATCATGTGAGAGTATTTATAGTGAGTTCTATGACGCTTTTCTGCAGTGTCACTAGGACCGACAAATGATATTCTAAATAAGTTTTGCAGAGCTCGTTAAAAATATCCTCAAATGAGTAATTCGACTACTCCAATGATGTAGGCCTCTTATTCGTCGTCGTTGGATTAACTCTCTCTCTCTCTCATATTTTCATACGATGGATCCTACACTCTATTTAAATTATAACTTGATAAGAAAACAAGTATTACATGATTGTCTATATTTGGTCAAATTCTATATGTATTTCAATCTTAATCTGACTTAAGCATCGAAATGGTGGGACAATTTTTGTCCCCTCTCACTCGTGTACGAAAAATTAGGAAGACGAGCACGAACAATAATTTTTCATCATGTGATAGAAAATCATGTGATCTCATATCATAAGGAGAGAGGAAATTATGTAATCTAATCTACGAGGTTTTCCAAACATAAAGTTACAAATTCAACATTGTATAACTAGAAATGGGAAAATCCGAGGCTCGGAGCTGATTTCGTAATAGACTCAAAATATTGCTTATTGGAAACAAAAGAACTAAAATGCATAAATTGGAACTTTGCACTGAACTAGAAGGCGTATGACATTTTTGTTTCCCTTTTACAGAATCCATGTTTGAAGATTGCTTCCATTTGCATTTGTTCGTCCGACCGACGCATTTCTGTAAATTTGTTTATAGATGATTGGAAAATGAATGCTTATAAATTACCAGTTGTTATGAAACATTATCTCTATTCATCATTATGTCATGATAATTTATAACAAGACCATCCCTTTTGAAAGTGGGACTAGAGTCTCCTAGCTTCTTAGAGAGAATTCATGGAGACATTTGCGGACCTATTCACCCCGCAAGTGGTCCATTTAGGTACTTTATGGTACTTATAGATGCATCTACTAAATGGTCTTATGTGTGCCTTTTGTCCACCCGCAACTTAGCTTTTTCTAAGCTATTGGCACAAATAATTAAGTTGCGGGCTCATTTCCCCGATAACCATATCAAAAAGTTAAGACTTGATAATGCGGGTGAATTTACTTCACAGGTTTTTCAAGACTATTGCCAAGCAACTGGCATCGAAGTTGAACATCCTGTAGCTCATGTTCACACCCAGAACGGGTTAGCAGAATCTCTTATTAAGAGATTACAATGGATTGCTCGTCCATTGTTGATGCAGTCACAGTTGACTGTGGAAGCTTGGGGTCATGCTATATTGCATGCCGCATCACTTATTAGAATACGGCCTTCTGGAGGTCATATTCTATCTCCGATGCAGCTCGCTTATGGTTCACCTCCAAATATCTCACATTTGAGAGTTTTTGGTTGTGCTGTTTACGTCCCCATAGCTCCCCCACAGAGGACCAAAATGGGTCCACAACGTCGATTAGGTATCTATGTTGGGTTTGACTCACCCTCTATAATTAGATACCTAGAACCCCTGACGGGTGACGTATTTAAGGCACGTCTTGATGACTGTGAGTTTGATGAAGGATTATTTCCTAAACTGGGCACACAGTCTAAGAAGCCAGAAGCTTCTAAGACAATTTCTTGGGACACAAAAACTTTGTCTCATTTTGATCCGCGTACAAGTCAATGTGAAGATGAGATCCTGAAGATATTACATCTTCAGAACACTGTACATCTACTTCCGGATATATTTACTGACAACCAGAAGATTGTCAGATCACACGTCCCTGCTGCCAACACGCCAGCTAGGATTGACATCCCTAAAGATGGATGCAATCCGCCGGCAGCAGAAATGGCAGTACCTCAATTAAAAAGAGGACGCCCACCAGGTTCGAGAGACAAAGTCCCTCGTAAAAGAAAAAACCCTGGAGAAATTAAGAAGATCCCAACACAGGATGCTGAGCTCAGATCAGCTACCTCTCCCCTCCTAGTTTCCCCTGAAGAGGAACAAACAGGAAAAATATCATTAAATTATGTACGTACTGGAGAGGTACTGAACAGAAAAAGCACAGTCGTCGACGACGATTTTTCGTTCAATATTGCCGTTCACGTCACTGAAAATGACGATGACATCGATCCACGGTCTCTAGCGGAATGTAAACGCAGAGGCGATTGGCCAAAGTGGAACGAGGCAATAGGAGTAGAGCTGGACTCACTCTTGAAACGCGAAGTCTTTGGACCAGTAGTCCAAACACCTGAAGGTGTAAAACCTGTGGGATATAAATGGATCTTCACAAGAAAAAGAAATGAACACAACATAGTTGTGCGCTACAAAGCACGCCTTGTAGCGCAAGGTTTCTCCCAGAAACCGGGAATAGATTATGAAGAAACATATTCTCCGGTCATGGATGGGAATACCTTCAAATTCCTGATCAGCCTCTCTTCTCTGAAAAGCCTAGAAATGCAGCTCATGGACGTTGTGACTGCATATCTTTATGGCAATATAGATAAAGATATCTATATGAAACTCCCTGAAGGATATAAAATTTCACCAGAGAAAACAGATAGACCTCGGGACACCTATTCTGTAAGGTTACAAAGATCATTGTACGGTCTTAAACAATCAGGAAAAATGTGGTATAATAGACTAAGTGAGTTTCTTGCTACGCAAGGATTTACTAATGATAAAGTCTGCCCGTGTATCTTTATAAAAAGATCGGGAACAGGATTTGTTATAGTCGCCGTTTATGTCGACGACTTAAATCTCATTGGATCTCCTGCAGAGATCACTGAGATATCTGAAAGCCTTAAGACAACTTTTGAAATGAAAGACCTAGGGAAAACAAAGTATTGTCTTGGCTTACAGATCGAACACCTAAAGGGTGGTATCCTGTTACACCAATCTACATATACACGAAGATTACTTAAACAATTCCACATGGATAAATGCCATCCCCTTAGTACACTAATGGTCGTTCGATCATTGGACGTAAAGAAGGACCCTTTTCGTCCACTAGAAGAGGGGGAGGAACCATTAGGTCCTGAAGTACCTTACCTAAGTGCCATTGGGGCACTACTCTATCTGGCTAACTGTACGCGTCCTGATATAGCGTTTTCAGTTAACTTATTAGCCAGATACAGTGCAGCGCCCACAAAGCGCCACTGGAATGGAGTGAAGCATCTTCTGCGCTACCTCCAAGGGTCTATAGACCTAGGACTATATTACCCGAATAGTGGGTCTTCCACTTTACTTGGTTATTCAGATGCAGGTTATAGATCAGATCCCCACACAGAGAAATCACAAACTGGATTTGTGTTTACTTTCGGTGGTACGGCTATCTCCTGGAGGTCCGTCAAACAGACCAGTGTGGCTATCTCATCAAACCATTCTGAACTCCTGGCAATCCATGAAACAAGCAAGGAGTGTGTTTGGCTTCGCTCCGTCATTCAGCACATTTTGGCATCTACTGGCCTGAAGACTGGTGAACTTGAGCCTACTACCCTTTTTGAAGATAATGCAGCATGCGTAGCTCAACTTCAGAAAGGATACATGAAGAGTGACAAGACGAAGCACATATCCCCCAAATTCTTCTGGACGCACGACCTTCAAGAGAAGGGACAAGTCAAAGTACAACAAATTCAATCTTGTAATAACTTAGCAGATTTGTTTACCAAAACACTGCCACGATATACTTTTGTAAAACTTGTAAGAGGAATAGGGATGAGACAACTAAAAGATCTGCAAGCCTGAAGCTTGTATAGATCAGGGGGAGTAAAACTATAGGATTGTACTCTTTTTCCTTAGGACTGATGGTTTTTCCCACTGGGTTTTCCACAGCCAAGGTTTTAACGAGGCAAACTAAGTTTACTCTGGATCCAGTAGTATCCACCCCATTAGCTTATTGAATCCTGAAGTATTTCATAAGTGGATCCAAGGAAATGGATGAATAAGGGGGAGTGTTATGAAACATTATCTCTATTCATCATTATGTCATGAGTTACACATGACCCTTGGGATCATGTAACTCATGACCCTTGGATTATGTAACTCATGACCCTTGGGTTGTCCATTAGCCCTATATATATGGCCCTTGCCATATGATGAAATAGATGAACAAAAAATACTATTCTACAAGATCTCGTCTTCCTTCAAACACCAGTAAATTACTCCAACATTTGCCTTTATCCTAGTTCTTCTTAGGAACTTGAATCAACATGTGCTAGTAACATTTAGGGGGCAGTTTGGATTGAATTTACATTTCATTGGAAATTTTATTTGGTGTCGAAAATAATGGACATGCCAAAGTCCTTCCATATCAGATGGGTGTTTTCTAAAACATATCTCATTTTGCAATGAACATCCTAAAAATGGACATTTAAAAAAATAAGATAATAAAAATAACTTCATGTGAATGTTGGGTTTCAAAGGGATGTTTACATTGTTGCTTCATCTAATGGCAGATGTACAATATGTGAGAGAAAAAAAGGGGAAAAAAAAAATGAAAGGTTCCACCGAGACTTGAACTCGGGTTACTGGATTCAGAGTCCAATGTCCTAACCACTAGACCATGGAACCTATTTGTCTTATCAATTGAAGTACATACATTTCATTAGAGTTTCTGGACCATGGAAATTGACGAAAACGTGGCATGTTTCCACTCACCGACATTTTTCGATAAATTTTTAAATTAATCTTCGTCTTGGTCACCGTGCAAAAAAAAAGGTAGTATTTCTCTTCAATAAAGTGGCTCAATTGCTTCGGTGGTACTCCAAGTTATACCCTATTAACAATAAAGTACCTAATGTATTATTCCTTACTTAAAAGTAACACACCTTATAATTAAGGTGTATCACAGTCCTTGTACCAACTTTCCGTCAAGTTGCTAACGGAAATGGGCTCAATTACTTCGGTGGTACTCCAAGTTATACCCTATTAACAATAAAGTACCTAATGTATTATTCCTTACTTAAAAGTAACACACGTTATAATTAAGGTGTATAACAGTCCATGTATCAACTTTCCGTCAAGTTGCTGACGGAAATGTGACGTGGCGTGTACACGTGTGTTGTCCACGTGTACACTCAACCTAGAATAACCATATTTGACCTTCATCTGTCTCTCTTTCTCTCTCTCTCTCTCTCTCTCTCTCTCTCTCTCTCTCGATCGACACACTCCGACGAAAAAACGAGACTACCGAGAGATGCGGACGACGAGGAGACGAGCGGTACGGCTGAAGACCAAGCTACCGGAGCATTCGCAGATGGGTACCTCTCTCCCTTGCTCTCTTCTTATTATTCTTCTTCTTCATTTTCGAATCTCACTTTGTTTCTCTTTATTACCGAAACACTAAAATTTGAAAAACCTCGAAGTAGAGTAGAGTAACATTAGAGGAAAACCCTAACCATTAGTTATTATTATGGAAACTCTAAAGTAATTTATTGTGTAAACCATGCAATAATTTATTGTGGAAACCCTAAAATAAAAGAAGAGCCGATCCTAAAAATGTTTATGCTGACAAAATTGCAGCAAATGAAGCAAGTGAAATGGAATGAGATCTTGCGAAGATCCCATGTTATTGCGAAGGAACTTCTCTGTGCAAATTATTCACTGCAAATACACCTTGAAATCGTTGGCGCCAATTTTTATAATGTGCAAAGGAGGTAGGATGTGATTTTTGGTGTTGGACTGATGAACTTCGGTTATGTCGTTGCGAAGCCGAATTTTGTAAAATACGAACATCAAAGGTGCCTAGGAGCTTAGGTCAAAAATTCTACTGTTGTCCATTATCTACTAGTGTAAGTGAAACATACTTTTCTTTGTACATTAATATAAATTAATTATTATTTTTTGCTATTAATGTGTAACTTACAATTGTAATTTTTTTCTTCAATACGTGTAGAGGAAAAATCTCGGTTGTGAATACATTAGGTACTTTATTGTTAATAGGGTATAACTTGGAGTACCACCGAAGTAATTGAGCCCATTTCCGTTAGCAACTTGACGGAAAGTTGGTACAGGGAATGTGATACACCTTAATTATAACGTGTGTTACTTTTAAGTAAGGAATAATACATTAGGTACTTTATTGTTAATAGGGTATAACTTGGAGTACCATCGAAGCAATTGCGCCAAATAAAGTCAAACGTGACAATTTGCAGCATCTATCTGTGTTGTAAGAATCGAATCGGACCGGTGGTTGGACTAGATCCAATCAGTTTATGCCAAAAAATTGATTCGATCTGACTAAAACTTGTTCTTCTGAATAATTGCCGATTTATTTTTAAAAATCGGAGTTCAACTAGTGAACTGGTGGAATCGGCTCATAATTGAACCGGTCAATTTTTTAAAAAAAATTCTAAAAAAAATATCATATGAATTTTGGATCATTTGATTTTGTTTTGATAGACTTTATAACTGTAAAATTAAACCAAACCAACATACTAAGAATCAAACCAAAAAATAAATATAGATATCTTATATATTTAAATCAAATCAAACCAAATCTATTTGAATTCCTATTCAACCCGAATCCGACCTATACCAAAAAATTCGGTTACATCATGGGTCTGGTTTTTAAAACATTGGCATCTATTGTATAAAGAAAGGTTTTGCTTGCTATGAAATGCATCATTGTCATTTGTCTAGATTTTATTTGACTTTCTTTCCATTCACTTCAGAGAAATTGAAAACATAAACAAAATAAGTTAATGGGTCTAAACCCATGGGTCAAATGAATGGATTGAGAAGGGAAAAAAAAAAGATTAGAAAATTATAGTAACGACAATATTAGCATAATGTCAAGAGAGATATAAAAGCATAGCTAGGTGACTGAAGATCAGTGGATCCAGCACATGGCTGTATTTTTTCTTCCATTTTATAAAAAAAAAGATAGGAGTTGAAAACAGTGGACCCAAAAGATATACAACATAACTTCAATAAAATTTCATGCACAATGCTAGACATCTTCAATTTTTTTTAACATAATTAATGATAATAGAATACATATAATCTTCTTATATGTTACGTTGGACATCTGAAAAAAGAAAATAGCACAATTAATGATAATAGAATACATATAATCTTCTTATATATAACTAGTCATTTGTATGTGCAATGCACATACAAAAAAAAAGGCTCTATTATTATTGAAAAAATTGGATAATTTATTTTAATTATATTAAAATATTTTTAATATATTAATTAAGAATTTATAGATATATTTTTAGAACTTTTAATATATGTTTTGATAGTATCATATAGTTAGTTTAAATATATTAAAAATATACTAAAATAGTTTAAATTATATAGGAATTTAAATTAGATTAAAATTTAGGATTTCATATTTTTTACGCAAGTACGATGGTAACAAAAGAATTTTTAAAAGATAATTACATGAGAATATACAGATGGATTGGACGGCTCAACTCAAGCGGTTTTCAATGCTCTTTGTAGAAATAGGAACTTATGTACTTCATCGTGGAACTTTGATATTCCGAATGTATGGTTCGATATATATATATATATATTAGCCGCTAACATAATTACTAACAGTAATAATTGCAAACTTCCAACTACAATAAATTTTTCCCTGATATCAATATTAAATTTGATTCAAGATGTTTTGTAACATTTCAAAATATATTTGTCGTTTAAGAATACATTTTATAATACTTCATCGTTGAACTTTGATATTCCGAAAGTATGGTAATATATATATATATATATATATATATATATATATATATTGTTAGTTCCGGGACGTAATTTTTTAATGGAAAATTGATTTATGCAACACTTTGAACAAGGTGCACGATGGAGATCCCGGAAGATTTTGAGAAACGAAATCGATTGTAACAATTCGAAGAAGGCACAAAAGATTTCGGTAGCAGCAGCAGCAACGAATGTCCACTAACAGTTCCTGATTAGATCAGAATTGTACTCGTTCAGAACGAAAGAAAAGTGGATGTGCAAAGGATAAAATGAATGGAATGAGAGAACGGCCTGCTGGGGTGAATGATCACCGGCGCTCAAAGTTTGATTCGTCCCACACGAACATCTTCCAGTAACCAACAAGTTCGATGGAGAACTTCGGAATACTCTGGTCTTCTAACTCCTCGGATGGCTCGGGCTACCTATGCTTCTCTCTTCTCTGCTCTTAACTCTGAAAATATTTCGTAAGAAAATTATGAATGCTCCGTACTGAGAGAGAGAGAGAGGGAGAGAGAGGAGAGAACCATATATAGGTGCATGCAGTAACTGTCCAGTCTACGAAACATTCGAAACGTGGAAAAAATTGCTCCAGAACGTTTCGTAACTGCTCAAATCGTGCACAGACATGATTGAGCCAACTGGCATACAGCGCGCACACTCGTGCACCGCTGCGCCAAATGGCAGAGCGATCGACGGCGCAAGCGCAACTTAAGCTCACTATGTGCCTAGCGACGATGCTAAGTGCAAAGTGCGCCAACAAAACGCCACATTACGTCTCATGAGTTCGAGTCGCTCAGCTCAAAAATAAATTAATTCCAAGAGCAAAAAATATTAATGGTTTAACATGGAGTCTTATCCTTACCTCCTAGTAAAATTATCCACATGGTTCTCTCCTTAGGGTCACCATCCCATGTGCATATCTCAACGACACACCAAGTATATATTGAGATACACTTATTGGTGATTTTTCAATATAGGACTAAATAATAGGCATGTATTGATAGCAAGTTTTCTCTACATGTCAAGGAAAAGCTCCATTATATATATATATATATATATATATATATATATATATATATATATATATATATATATATATATATATATATATATATATGTGTGTGTGTGTGTGTGTGTGTGTGTGTGTGTGTGTGTGTGGTGCCCCGTACCGCTCAGTCAGTCGGAGGAATCGAAACGCCAACGGCGTTCGGACTTAGCCATGCAACGGCGATTCGAAGGCCCGCTCGGTCGAGGTGACCCCTCGCTCAGGTGGGTGGCTTCGGTGAACTTGCCTCAACTTGACCTTCACACTAATAAATCGAAAGTTTTCAAATGCACAAGTAGGCTTGATAATAAAAGAGACGAATCCACATAACTAAGGAAATAATCCCAACTTGGGTCGATTGAGTTAGAACATGGAAAAAGGTCCCACGGTCGGCTTAGAATCGTTGTACGGTGGCTTTGAAAATGACACTCGGTCCTTCATCCCGTGACTTGGGAGAAGGAAAGTTGGTCTTCGGTGCAAAAGTTGTGAATTAGCCTAAGTCATAGGCGTCGCCCACAAAAATGCTCGATAAGCATGCACGCTTCCACGATGCAAGGCTTGGCACAACCTTTGCTCGTCCCTCGGGTTAAGTTATAGGCTTGAGTCAGTTAGGCAAAGTTACACTGGTCGACCTAAGTCATTCCAAGTGATGTCCCGCTCTTTCTGCGGTTGTCAAGTTAAATAGTCCCACGATCCCAAGGCCCGTCATATAAAGTATGATTTGGGCGATAGCATCGCGTAGAACACGAGTTGGTTCAAGGCACGAGCCACAGTTGGTTCGGTGGAAAGTTAGCTACGGTCTGTCGACACGTAAGGAACAAGTTATGTTCAAGTTAAGTGGGAAGACTATGCAATAGTCGTTCCCTGAGTTCAAACAATGTTAAGTCAAAGCGATGGTTAGTCGCCGAGATGAATATGTCGGGACTGTAGGTCAGTCGCCGAGGCAACCCTATTTTGGGCTCTACAAGAGTAGTATAAAAAATGGAATAAGTAAATGAATCGATTTAACAACAAATCCCAATGATACCGTAATATATATACCTTGTTAACATAACACGGTCGTTGGACGACTTGTCGACAAGGGGTATTTTTATCGTTTCTTCGGATCGGAAAGCCTTGGGCCAAGGGACCGATCTGGCCATGGAGGAAACGGGGTGATTGTCACGACCCACACCCTGAAGAGGGGCACGAGCACGTGGTTACGTCCAGCCTACGCCGCAGAATCGGCGGTAGAACGCTGTATATAGGGTCTATAAATACTACGACTAAAACAGATAAAGGTACCTGTACAGTATATACACTCCGAATGGAGGTGACATAGCAATACAGTCTCAATCATAAATGTAAAACTAAGGTAGATAGTACGAAAAGGAAATATGATAGATGAAAGCAGGAAATAAGTTCGAAATCCACACAAACCCAAAGCTATACACAACACCATAGAGTCACAGAATATAATATAAAAATCTACAGTCTGAAAAGTACTAGCTAGCTCGCAGACCAGGCAAACCTAACTAAGCTACACTACTCTGGGTGAGCAAAGTCTAGTGGCTCTACTAACAAGCCACGGTCCAGGTCTACTCCATCAGACTCGACCCCATAATAGGTCGGGCAATCTGCCTCAGAATCATCTGGAATATATCAACGGTATCCTGTCAGAAAAATGAGCAAGTACAAACACTAACAGCAGTTCCATGTGAATTGACAAATTCTATAAGAGACAGTATAATGAACTACAAGACAAAGATATATGAAGACTTGGGAACCACTCGGAAGCTGAGTTACAACCCTTAAACCAAACAAGGACCAGAGTTGTAACCCTTCTCCCGAGCAGAACTTAGTCTCCAATCAAGGTATAACATAAAGGCATGTAGAATATGTGAGTTACTGAATATCATAGCATGGTGAGAAAGTACAGAATGTAGAACAGAACATGATATATGATAAGATAAGTAAATATAAAATATGCCTTGAATTATTAGAGCGTTATGTGATCGGCTTGGAAAACATGATCAGGCTTTCCATCCGACCGGCTATGAACAATGTATACAATAGAACGGCAAGGCCAGTCACCATGGAAAGCTATGAACGATGTAGGGTAAGGCTTTACCCGTCGTGAGGCGAGGGTATAGCTATGAACAATGTGTACAATAGAACAATGTGGGAATTTGATCACACAACCACTAATAACTCCCCATCCCCCGAATAGTATAAAGGATCCGAACATAACACGTCATGACATGGATTCAAAAGCAGGTGATCAGCCCACTCCCAAGTCCATGTCTATACAAGTACAAGTAACAAGTCGAGTCATGTACCAATATACCAAGTAACCCGGAAACAACATCTCATGACAGGATCCGACATATACTAGTCCGTGAACCATCGTGTTAGGAATCAAGTAAGACACTACAACTGAATCGGATATAGCAGATATCAAGACAATGGAAACTATCAGTAAATGTACTCGCCTGCTGTCCTGAGCTGTAGGGTATATCAATGCTCAGAGTGGTAATCAGAAACCTAAAGATGAGATATTGCATGTTAATTTAGGTTAAACAAAGTTAAGAATGATTTCTAATGAATGATATAAAATCTAGGTCAAACTAGGTCTCACTGAGTCACACCAAGTCCTGTCAAGTCAATCTAGGTCAAATCAAGTTATATCAAGTCAATCTAAGTCAGACTAAGTCAACCCTAGGTCATACCAGTCATAGCAAGTCAAACGGGGTCAAGAGCTGACTTACAGTTGACTTTTGGTCAAAAAGTCAACTCTGGTCAACTCTGGTCAACCCTGGGTCAACCCTAGGTCAAATAAGTCAAATGTTGACTAACAGTTGATTTTCAGTCAATTGGTCAACTCTGTTTTGGTTTTGGTTAATTCTAAGTCAAGTGTTGACTTGAAGTTGACTTTTGGTCAAAAAGTTAACTCTTGGTCAACGGAGGTCAAGACTAGCCTAAACTACCCTCATCTAGTCATTATCTACTAAGACAACTTATTTCTAATCCCATCTTAGAAGTCAAACTCAATATCTTAACAATACCCTAATACCTACATTTATCCTTCACAAGGTAAATATCAATACCTTGCCCATTACAAAGGAAACCCCTCTAGATCTCAGGATACTAGCCTAGGATTCTTAGGGTAGCTAGACACCAATCTATCTAGTCATTACCAACCATAAAATCCAGGTATCTAACCCATCCAATCCATCTTATGGTCCATGTTGGTCATTTACCCGTTATCTTGAATATCTCAAGATATTCATTGATATCGCGCGATACTCTTCTCCAATTTCCAAACGGAATCCCGATTTCAACATAGGAGCCTACCCACAAAATCTAATTCATACTAACTAAGTCCCCTCCAAGTTTGGATGCGTTCCGATGCTCCTAACTCAAAATCACCCTCTCACTAAAACTCACACAACCACTCACACACACTCACACACATAGGCTCATAAAGTGGACTGATTTGTAGGGTGGTTTATGGGCTAATATATGGGGTGAAAGTGGCTAATGTTGGGCTGTTATAGGGGGTCAAGTATAGGGCTGTCCATGGGGTGTTAAGGGGATGAATTGATGCTGAATTTATGGCTGAATTTAGGCTAATACATGGCTGAAATGGGGGTTAATAATGGGCTGAATGTGGGGCTGAAACATGCTGATTTTGGGCTGTTTGTTGGCTGATTTGGGGGGGTAATATATGGCTGAATTGTGGGGGTTATATTGGGGCTGAATAGGACTAAATATAGGGGCTGAATTGGACTGATTATAGGCTGATTTGTTGGCTGATTTGGAGGCTTAAACATAGGGGGCTGTCATGGGCTGTTACGGGACTGGTTGGCTGTCCCCTCCCCCTCTCAATAGCAGCTAGTAGCTGCTGCTACTGCTGCTCTAAACTGCTATAAAATCAACAGGTTTCCCCCTCCATTCCTTCACCTATCTCACTCTCTCAATCTCTAATACTCTCTCAACTCTAACTCTCTAACTTACTCTCTTAATATCAAACTCTCTAATACACTCTCAATATCAAACTCTCTAATCGCATTCTCTACTCTCCCTTCTCCTCTCTATATCCTCCTCCACACACACACATACATATATACATATCCACACACACACACACACACACACATATATATACACATACACTCAAAAACATCCCGAAACCTATCCGAATATCCCAATCCTCAAAATTCTACCCTTTAGGGCCTATACATGTACCCCACACAAACAATCTAACACGTGCATGCAAGCGAAAACGAGAAACGAGGCTGGAATGGCCAAATGGCCATTCTGGCGACTACGGAGTGTCCGATTCGCGATACCGCGCGATACGGACACCAAACCTATCCGAAATTGACCCAAACTCTACCCACGAGTTCTAAATAATAATTAGAACCTATTCTAAGTGCTAACTTGCCGATTCTAGTGTCGGTATAAAAAGTCATCCGTGTGTTGGAACCCGAAAATCCCGAAAAAGCCTATTTTTATGATTTCTCGCGAAATGACCCCACGTATCCAAATATGGACACGTACCTAGCCTCATCTCACCCAAACTAACCTAATTAGGTCTAAATAGGCTAGGGGTAACACCCAAACTTGTCAATTTAGGGTTTCCCCCAAAATTGGCACTAAACCTTGCCCGAAAGTCCCAAATTGAGTCCAATGGGTTCCAAACCACTTCTAACGGGTTATCCTATACCTCGGGCATCCTCTAATATGCAAATAATACTAATTAGGAGCAATTACAAGAGTTAGAGTTAGGGTTTACCTCTTGGGAGTTGGAACCCCAAGAAAAAGCCCCAAAATTGGTTCTTTTTGGGTCAAAGCCAAATCTAAGCTTCCAATCCCTCCATGCTAGGTTCTACCTAGATAAAAACCACAAATAAGAGATAAACAATGGTTAGCACCAAGATTAGAGAGAGATCTAGAGTATGGAAGAGAATTAGAAGAGATTTGACTTACTTTGGAGCTGAAAATCCAAAGGGAAAAGAAGGAGCTTTTTGTAGAATGAGAGAAAGGAAGAGAAAGAGAGTGTTCTTGCAATGAGAAGAAGGAAGGGAGTGCTTGCTGCTGGCCGGCCCTATTTTAGAGGGTTGGGGGCATTTGTCAAGTTACCAAAATACCCTCCAAGTCAAAGAAATGAGTGGTTTTGAGTTGGGGTCAAAATGGTAACTTGAAAACTCCTAATTTCGAGTTCTAAATCTAATTCTAATACCTAATCCCACTAAAATCAAATAATATTAGTCAAATATAATATTCGGGTATGGTCATGACAAGTTGGTCGGGTCTAGTTGGGTCCAAAACTGATCCGGGTCGCTAGCACAAGTCGAAATGAGACAAAACTCAAACCCGATCAAATAAAACCCCAAAACATAATATTAAAAAATAAATATTCACAAAAATATTAGAATATTAAAAATGACAAATTTGCCCTCAATTTTGAAAACTGGAGGTGACAGTGATAGCCGAGCTCCGGGGCAGCGGGGGGCGGCGAGGGACAGCGCGCTCCGGGGCAGCGGGGGTGGCGCGCGCGGGGCAGCGCGGGGTACAAATACAATGAGTAGTATCGGAGATATCGGTAGTATCGACGGGGGTTAGGAGGGGTGCTGGCGCACGCGGGCTGCTGGGGACGGCGGGGGGCAGCGCGCTCCGGGGCAGCGGGAGACGGCGATGGGCAGCGCACTCCGGGGCAACGGGGGTGGCGCGCGTGGGGCAGCGCGGGGTACAAATACAATGAGTAGTATCGGCGATATGACAAACCCTAGTTTAAGAAATAGGATATCAGCGATATCGGTAGTATCGACAGTTTCGGATCGGTAACCCAATACCTTATTATGCTTTTACAACCTTATTATGCTTTCAACCTAGGTTCACAATATCGGTTAACCCAATACCTTACCCTAATAAGGTAAACCCAATACCTTAGCCTACAATAGTCCCTGCAGGAGAGGATGCGGGTGGTTGGGGGGTGAGTGGGGGTGGCTAGGGGGGTGGGGCAGGGGGATGAGGGCGGCTGGGGGAGGATTCGGGTTAGGGTTCGGGTTAGGGACATATAGTCCCTGTAGCCATTCTTCAGATACTATGGTACGACATGGTGATCGGGACATATAGTCCCTGCAGCCATTCGACTGGCGAGACAGAAACTATGGTACTACATGGTGATCAGGACATAGTCCTTGCAGCCATTCGACTGGCGAGGCAGAAACTATGTAGCCGTAGATAAAGTTGACTGTCCTCCGACCCTCATCGCTCGGCAATGATGATATGACAGCCTATCACTATATCTTATATAGTAGTAGATGACGTCTTAGTATTACATTATGTGAGTTCATATTGATTCTGTTACATTCTTCAGATACTAGATACGATAAGAACAATACTACACCATATGTACAGAACATAGATGATTCACACTAATGTATGCTAGAATGAATTTTGGGTTGTGTTCTGAGCCATCCGTTCTCACACTTAAAACATATAGGAATTAGTAGTGTGAGAGCGCCGGAGAGAGTGAGAGCGCCGGAGGGGGGAGGAGAGAGAGTGAGAGAGTAAAATGGTACGACATGGTGAAGTAGTACTGTATTTTGGCTCCAGCTCCAGCTCCATTTGCATTAATCTACGGTACGACATGGTGATCAGGACATAGTCCCTGCAACCATTCGACTGGCGAGACAGAAACTATGTAGCCGTAGATAAAGTTGACTGTCCTCCGACCCTCATCCCTCGGCAATGATGATACGATAACCTATCACTATATCTTATATAGTAGTAGATGATGTCTTAGTATTACATTATGTGAGTTCATCTTGATTCTGTTACATTCTTCAGATACTATATACGATAAGAACATATACTACACCATATGTTCATAACATAGATGATTCACACTAATGTATGCTAGAATAAATCTTGGGTTGTGTTCT
Source organism: Iris pallida (assembly GCA_029216955.1). Lineage (NCBI taxonomy): Eukaryota > Viridiplantae > Streptophyta > Magnoliopsida > Asparagales > Iridaceae > Iris > Iris pallida. The sequence continues at coordinate 5,904,372 of JANAVB010008197.1, forward strand.
GAGCCATCCGTTCTCACACTTGGCAAAAAATTAAATTTTTTGTACTTTATCTGCTTTCAAAAATGTACTCAAATTACATGATGGTTCCTTTAGTTAGCTTGCTTATGTTACAATTATATTATTTGTGAATATCGATCTTACCAGATGACACCCATGACCCGAGGAGCGGCACGTCGTTTGAGAAAAACAGTGAATGCTGAGGTGGCTCCTCCTACTGTTAAGGAGGAAGTGGCACCGGTAGCTAGTGAGACCGGGAGTTCTATTCATCCAGCACCGGTAGCTAGTGAGACCGGGAGTTCTATTCATGCAACACTTGCAAGGGACTACATCTCTCCTCACGCCAAAGATCCCATTTATTCGAGGTGGTTGCGTGATCGTATCACTGAGCGTTTGCGTGAGCTGCGTGGTTCTCATTAGCTATTAGTACTTATTTGTATTGGACTATTTGTATTGGGTTATTTTTGTATTAGACTATTTGTATTGGACTACATATAGGAATTAGTACTGTTTCAATCTCTGGATTGTATTGGACTACGACATGGTGATCAGGATATAGTCCCTGCAGCCATTTCACCGGCGAGGCAAAAACTATGTAGCCGTATATGAAGTTGCACTACCAGAATAAGTCGTTTTAGCGACGCCTAAAGACGTCGCTAAAACAACAATTTTCGTCGCTAAAAGTGATTCGCGACGAAATTACCGACGTTTTGGGCTGGTCGCGGAAATGTAAGTCGCTGATCATATAAATGTCGCCAAACATCGCAATTGCCGACGTTCGCCGACGTATTTATACGTCGGTATAATGCCGACGTCCACCGTCGTGTCGTCGCTCTTTGCGACGTAATATTTAGTGTCGCTACAAGTCGGTAAATGTACCGACGAATTACCGTCGAGTCGTCAGTGATTTAGTGACATATACAAAGTCGCTAGACGTCGGTAAATCCTGGGAATTTTTTGGGTTAATTAGCGACGTTTACCGACGTCCTCCGACGTAATAGTGCGTCGCTAAACGTCGGTAGACTGGATAATATTAATTATCTACCGACGTCTACCGACGCACTATTACGTCGGAGGACGTCGGTAAACGTCGCTAATTCTGCAAAAAAAAAATAAAAAAAAATACAGAATGTTCATTTCTTCCTGCATTTTAAAAAGCTAACCATTTTTCACTGTAGAATAGGATCTAAACAATCACAGAATGTCCATTTCTCACTGTACACAGGTTTCAGTCCCTATAACCAAGTCTACAACAATCACACAAAATATGGTTGTCAGAATGGCTCAGAACACAACCCAAAATTCACATAATGTCCAAGTCTACAACAATCATTCTAGCAATGTCCAAATCTGGTTCGTAAGACAAACTAAACATAATCAGTTTTATTTCACATGCTTAATTGCCAAGTATGGGAACGAATTGCTCAGAACACAACCCAAAATTTATTCTAGCATACATTAGTATGAATCATCTATGTTCTGTACATATGGTGTAGTATATGTTCTTATCGTATCTAGTATCTGAAGAATGTAACAGAATCAAGATGAACTCACATAATGTAATACTAAGACATCATCTACTACTATATAAGATATAGTGATAGGCTGTCGTATCATCATTGTCGAGGGATGAGGGTCGGAGGACAGTCAACTTTATCTACGGTTACATAGTTTCTGCCTCGCCAGTCGAATGGCTTAATTGCCAAGTATGGGAGCGAATGGCTCAGAACACAACCCAAAATTCATTCTAGCATACATTAGTGTGAATCATCTATGTTCTGCACATATGGTGTAGTATATGTTCTTATCGTATCTAGTATCTGAAGAATGTAACAGAATCAAGATGAACTCACATAATGTAATACTAAGACATCATCTACTACTATATAAGATATAGTGATAGGTTGTCGTATCATCATTGCCGAGGGATGAGGGTCGGAGGACAGTCAACTTTATCTACGGATACATAGTTTCTGCCTCGCCAGTCGAATGGCTTAATTGCCAAGTATGGGAACGAATGGCTCAGAACACAACCCAAAATTTATTCTAGCATACATTAGTGTGAATCATCTATGTTCTGTACATATGGTGTAGTATATGTTCTTATCGTATCTAGTATCTGAAGAATGTAACAGAATCAAGATGAACTCACATAATGTAATATTAAGACATCATCTACTACTATATAAGATATAGTGATAGGGGCTCGCCGGAGGGAGGAGAAGGGGCTCACGGTGGAGGAGGAGGATGAGCGGCGCCGGAGGGAAGGGGGTCGGGCTGTCGTCGAGGTCGGGGAAGAGGGGCGGGAACAAAAAATTTGGGGAGAGGGAGAAATGAAAAGTCGAACCGAGGAAACCCTTTTTATCAGAAATTAGCGACGTCCGCAAATATGTCGCAAAGCGTCGGTATTCGTTTAATATTCGACGACGTAATAATCTTTGCGACGCTAAACGTCGCTGAACTAATAAAACTAGCGACATTTTTCGACAAATCAACGACGTTGGTTTTTATTACTAAAGGTAGTCGCAATAAGTCGTTGTTTGTCGCTATCAGCGACGTATTGTGACGCATACTTTCGGAGTCGCTATCAACGAATGGCTCAGAACACAACCCAAAATTCATTCTAGCATACATTAGTGTGAATCATCTATGTTCTGTACATATGGTGTAGTATATGTTCTTATCGTATCTAGTATCTGAAGAATGTAACAGAATCAAGATGAACTCACATAATGTAATACTAAGACATCATCTACTACTATATAAGATATAGTGATAGGTTGTCGTATCATCATTGCCGATGGATGAGGGTCGGAGGACGTCGGTAAACATCGCTAAATCTGCAAAAAAATAAAAAAGTAAAATACAGAATATCCATTTCTCCCTGCAGTTTAAAAGATAATCATTTCTCACTGTAGAATAGGATCCAAACAATCACAGAATGTCCATTTCTCGCTGTACACAGGTTTCAGTCCCTATAACCAAGTCTACAACAATCACACAAAATATGGGAACGAATGGCTCAGAACACAACCCAAAATTCATTCTAGCATACATTAGTGTGAATCATCTATGTTCTGTACATATGGTGTAGTATATGTTCTTATCGTATCTAGTATCTGAAGAATGTAACAGAATCAAGATGAACTCACATAATGTAATACTAAGACATCATCTACTACTATATAAGATATAGTGATAGGTTGTCGTATCATCATTGCCGAAGGATGAGGGTCGGAGGACAGTCAACTTTATCTACGGCTACATAGTTTCTGCCTCGCCAGTCGAATGGCTGCAGGGACTATGTCCTGATCACCATGTCGTACTGTAAATTAATGCAAATGGAGCTGGAGCCAAAATACAGAAACCAAAATATGATATCCACCTCAAGTGTAGAGTCGGAGGAGAAGATCTTTTCCACCCTCTTCCTCTCTCACGCTATCAACGTCACAACTTTTCCACCTCAAGTTCTGATCAAGCATTTTCCTTCTCCTCTCCTCCACCATGGCTCTGAACCTATCTACTCCTTCCTACTTTCCTTCTTCTTATTTGACTCTCTCAGCCACATATGATATCCAGCTCAAGTGTAGAGTCGGGGGAGAGGAAGTGGACATGAAGAGGAGGGGGAAGCAGCACAGCCGGCGGCATAACCCGGAGGAAGTACAGAGGTTTTCTCCAACATACGTAGGAGAACTATAAGGATATATATTTTCACAACATATCACCTTGTCAAAGACCCTTAATGTGACAACCATGTTACCGCGGTGTCGGAAAACTAACATGTCATAATTTTATAAGCCGTGTGTTTTGACATAATCCTCCAATCAGATTTCGGTTCTATGTAATAATGCAAGATTACGACATAGGAGGAAAGAGTTGGAAGGATTATGTAAAAACACACGGCTTAGAAAATTATGACATGTTAGTCTTCCGACACCGCGGTAACATGGTTGTCTCATTAAGGATCTTTGACAAGATGACATATTGTGAAAAGATATATCCTTATAGTTCTCCTACGTATGTTGAAGATAACCTCTGTACTTCCTCCGGGTCATGCCGCCGGCTGTGCTGTTTCCCCTCCTCTTCCTGTCCACTTCTTCTCCCCCGACTCTACACTTGAGCTGGATATCATATGTGGCTGAGAGAGTCAAATAAGAAGAAGGGAAGTAGGGAGGAGCAGATGGGTCCATAGCCATGGTGGAGGAGAGGAGAAGGCAAAACTGAATCAGCATTGTCTTTCGGATCGTCCTCATCAAGGCATAACGGGCTGCTCAGCGTGCCCAGCTTCTTCAACTTCTCGCTAGCTGCAGAGTCGAAATGGGAACGGGTCCTCTTTGCCGGCCCGGAGCTCTGACTCGCACTCGTCGCCGCGCTACTGGTTTCCTCTCCTCCTCTGACGCGGGTCATAAGAAAAGAAATTTCGTACCTCTTCTTCTTATGACCCGCGTCAGAGGAGGAGAGGAAACCAGTAGCACGGCGACGAGTGCGAGTCAGAGCTCCGGGCCGACAAAGAGGACCCGTTTCCATTTTGACTCTGCAGCCAGCGAGAAGTTGAAGAAGCTGGGCACGCTGAGCAGCCCGTTATGCCTTGATGAGGACGATCTGGAAGACAATGCTGATTCAGTTTTGCCTTCCTTGGATGGTATTGATTCTGTAGATCCGTGTATAAAAGAGGAAGAGATTGGGAGTAGAGTGGACCCGAAGGGAAATGAGAGATTGGAATCTGGGTCAATATGCAAGAAGCGAAAGAGAGTCGAGGATTCTGATAGGTTGTCGTATCATCATTGCAGAGGGATGAGGGTCGGAGGACAGTCAACTTTATCTACGGCTACATAGTTTCTACCTCGCCAGTCGAATGGCTGCAGGGACTATGTCCTGATCACCATGTCGTACCGTAGATTAATGCAAATGGAGCTGGAGCCAAAAGACAGAAACCAAAATACAAAATACAAAATCCAAAATACAAAATACAAAATACAGAAACCAAAATACAAAATACAGAAACCAAAATACAAAATACAGAAACCAAAATACAAAATACAGAAACCAAAATACAAAATATAGAATCCAAAATAGGACCCTCTGTGAGAACGGATGGCTCAGAACACAACCCAACCGGAGAGGATACTCTGAGAGATCCATCTGAGAGGGACGTATACTCTGAGAGATCACCTTTACAAGAATGATATCAGTAGTGGGATTGAGTGCTGGAGGAGATATTATCAGAGTATACGTCCTACTCAGATGGGTCTCTCACCGTTACTATTTTTTTCTGACAGTATGGTGGATGTGCTCCGTCCACAGATTCTTGCTCCGAGCCAAAACTTTGTCCCGGAGCTCAAGTGGACATCCTTGGTGTAGAGCTCGAGTGAGAGGTTCCTGACAACATGGTGGTCTCCTTTGTTAAAGTATCTGTGCTCGTCCCACAACCAAAGATGTCAGAACCTCTCACTCGAGCTCTACACCAAGGATGTCCACTTGAGCTTCGGGACAAAGTTTTGGCTCGGAGCAAGAATCTGTGGACGGAGCACATCCACCATGCTGTCAGGAAAAAATAGTAACGGTGAGAGACCCATCTGAGTAGGACGTATACTCTGATAATATCTCCTCCAGCACTCAATCCCACTACTGATATCATTCTTGTAAAAGTGATCTTTCAGAGTATACGTCCCTCTCAGATGGATCTCTCAGAGTATCCTCTCCGGTTGGTTGTCGTATCATCATTGTCGAGGGATGAGGGTCGGAGGACAGTCAACTTTATCTACGGATACATAGTTTCTGCCTCGCCAGTCGAATGGCTGCAAGGACTATGTTACCGCGGTGTCGTAGTCCAATATAATCCAGAGATTGATAGAGTTCTAATTCATATATGTAGTCCAATACAAATAGTCTAATACAAAAACAACCCAATACAAATAGTCCAATACAAATAAGTACTAATAGCTAATGAGAACCACGCTGCTCACGCAAACGCTCAGTGATACGTTCACGCAAACACCTCGAAAAAGCGAGATTTTTGGCACGAGAAGAGATGTCGTACCTTGCAAGGACTGCATGAATGTAGAAGCATGGAATTTCACAACCAGAAAGCCCATGCGCCAGACACTACATGCGCCAGAACTCGGACAGAACACTTCACAGCAAAGTCAATAAGTATAGACATTTGAAAAAGGACTTTTTATTTATATACAAAAGTCTATTACATGTCTAGAAAAGGTTGTACAAAGGAGAATCTCTACAAAGGAAAGATCCTAAGTCTACAGCCAGCGGCCACCATGCGCCTCCAGATAGGCGCAGCAGTCACCATGTGCCGCCAGTTAGGTGCAGCAGATACCATGCGCCTCCAACCAGGCGCATCCTACCATCTCTTCAGCAGCTCAGTTATGTACATCCAGCTCAGTTATGTGCATCCCTTCAGCAGCCCAGTTATGTGCCGCTCTTCCAGCGAGGCTCACCTGATAAGTGCTTCGACTAAACAAAGCATTTAACCCTCTGGCTGGAACCAAGGAAGAGAAGAGCACCGAAAATTCGTGGCCAGAGAAGGCTTCGAAAGAGCCTCCAAAGACCAAGGAAGACCGTAATCGAAATACGGCTAAATGAGCAGCTTTCAACACAACCAGAGTGGGCGACACCCACTTTGAAGGAAGAAAGAGCCTAGCACCGCCATTCCGATCTACGGCTCTTCCGGAACGACGGAGACGAAGCCCGAACATCCCTATCTTTGGATGCAACAGGCACCTTCTGCCTGCCTCGGAAGCCCTCGACTCCGCCTTTTGGATGTAACAGTCACCTTCAAGTGCATCAACGACGACATGGCGTCTCATCTTCACCCTCGGGAACACTTCGTCAACAGAATGCACCCGAATACCCAAGTTCATGTCGGAAGTACGTGAGAGAGCGAGAAGCAAACTTTCTCTCCATGCCACTATTTATAGGCCGGGCAGATCAAACCCACGCGCCAAGTGGATGGCTCTCCGAATTTCGTGCAATGAACTCACATTAAATGGATGAACCGGACGCCTCGAATTCAGCCAAACGGCTATTTAAAAGCACTCGAGAAGCGAAACAGCCGCATCATTAAAGACGTGTCGGATGCGCCGGCTGGGCAGCGCATCAAACACCAAGCGCCTCCCACAGATGCGCCCTGTACCAAGCGCATCATAGAGGATGCACCCCCATACTTCTCCATATCCAGTGGAACGTCAACCAACGCGCCCACTCAGCTGTCCATCGAATGTCACCAACATTAAATACTGAACTGACAGAGTTGGCAGCACACCTTCCAAAGTCTGAACAGTTAACAGCTTTTTTAGAAAACAAAGCGTCCACAACGTCAGCATCATCATGACTTTACCCCGACGGCTACTGCCACGTGGCCACCCAACCATCCGCATGCGCCTCAAAAGCCATGCGCCTCAGACCCTTCACTGATCCCTAAAGACAGAAAAAGAGTCTCCAGTTGAAGCTTTGCATGCGCCTCAAAAGCCGTACGCCCCAGACTGATCTCTGATCCCGAAAGACAGAAGGAAAGTCGCTCGCATGTACCTCAAAAGCCATGCGCCCAGAATGGTTCGTGACTCCTAAAGGTCACGAGCCAAAATCTCATCATGCTCCCAATCCAAGGCGCATCCCACCAAATCATTCCCTCCATCAGATCTGAGATCTCCGAGCCATGAGTCGACGACACGTGTCCTTTTACTCAACTCATCCAAGATTTCAGCAACGGAAAGATCTTCTCCTCTGCTACGTGCCGGCTCACAACAGCAGTATGAAGAATTCAACCCCTCGAGTAGGGCGCATCATCCATGCGCCTCCATCAGCAATCCCCACGTGGCATCCCCACACACCAGCGCATCCTACATGCACGCTTGAGCAGCTAGCCTGCAAAACTATAAATAGAGGGATCATTTCCTTCTCATCCACGCACAGAATACACAGCGAACATACAGAGAATCACCAGAGAGGCAAAGACAGACACTCAACGTCTTCCTCCTCTCGGCAAGCTCTAGCACCCAGAGCAATCTACACCTTCAGAGAACCGATAACCGTCGTCAGCCCGTCAACGGAGTCAACGTATTACCACTCGCTCCATTGGCACTAAGGACCCAGATTAAACAAAAGTGTACTCCTAGGACTACATCTAAGTCCTATATTGTAACACTGTTCTGTTTGTGTTAAAGTTTTCAATCAAACAATTTTAATGGCAAACAAGCTGGCGACTCTGCTGGGGACTTCTTTCTCCTCTTCCGAGAAAGTCGTGTCACAGGTCGACGATGTGAAGGTGGGCTCCTCCCACAAGACGCTGGTCGTGCGCCTCAATCAACAGGCGTACAAGGAGTTCATTTCTGAAGGAAGTGCGAGTCCTTCGAAGCGACTGCCGAAGTCGAAGAAGACCCGCCGTGTCTGGGTGTGCAAGGTCGACGCCTCGGGCACCACCACTGAAGGGAATGCGCCAATCCAGTCCTTCCTTCATGCTGACGTTCTCAGCAACCAAGGTACGCCCGCTGATGCAGCGCATCTCTCGGGGAAGCGTGCGGCTGACCACGTTCCCCAGCCATCTCCCTCTCAGGCGAGGAAGATGCATCGACGGAGCAGGGGCGCAGCCAATGCCCCGCGCATCACCTCTGATGCGCCACAAAAAGTCTCTGTCTTCGACAGACTCACTCGCTGTAATGGCGAAGAGAATTTGGATGCTGAGTACTATATGCCCCAGCGGGCTACTACAAAGAAATTCAAGGCGGTACGGGCCATGCGCCACAAACGTGCTATGCCAGCAGCAGGCCAGAGGCACGCGCTCACAATCACGCGCGCTGCCGATGGCAAGCTCTACAAGGTCGAATCAGGTGCCTCTGTACCAAAAACGAGTCGACCTTCAAAGTCTTTATCTCACTTGGGCGCATCTACTGCGTGCACAACCAAGTCGAGTGAGGCAAATTCAGTGGTCTTGAACTCCCGCGCCTCCTCTGGTTGTGCGTTTGAGGTCCGTTCAAGTCACTTCAAATGTTGTAGTTCCCCCACTACTGATCGTGATGCCTGCTTGGTATTAGATCAGGGGGCGCAGCACTCACCTGACCACCCCGACATTTGGCCTTGCCATGCGCCTGAAGGGGGTGCGAAGGTAGCACTCTCCTCCAACGACCTGCGTAACGTGATCACTCATAAGCACCGGTCAGGAGAGTCGACCAACAGGCACGATACGCCTCTCACGGGGCATACTTGTGCGGTGGTCACCATCAACTGCTGTTGCAAGGCAGCAGTACCACCAAGGCAGTCAGTCTTCCAGCGGCTGCAATCATCGATACCCCTCCGACATCGCCTCGGGATGAAGGTGTCAACAGAAGAGGAGCCAAGGGTTGCTTCATGCAACGTGATCTCCAACTCCTCGTCAGTCCGGAAGACGACTGGCAATTCTTCGTCTTCATCCAAAAGCCAGTCGAGGAAAACTAAGGCAGCTGTCTCGACCTCTGGAGTGTTCGAAGGCACTCGGTCGAGGAAGAAGTTCTTGGAGGAAGCTGGGGGTAGTCAGACACTTGTTGAGCCTCCTTCCGAAGACGAAGATGTCCAAAGCACAGCTGCGGCGGATCTTCATTCTCGAGGCGAAGTCAGCCTCCCAGAAGCCCCTCAAAACGAGGATGTCCCCTAGGACACGGTTGGGGGTAGAGACGAAGAGGCCCTTCAAGACGGAGCAGAGGGCAATCAGGCCCTCGCAGATGCGCCCGTCGAGAATGACCTCCAGAATGTGGCTGGGGGTGGCCAAGGTGGAACACCAGGAGAAGTGACTCCCCCACATGAAAGTGAGGCCGAGAGCGAAGCCTCAACCAATCCATCCACTCCCGGCCGTGTCATGACAGTATACATGACTGGGGGTGATTCCGAGTCTGATGCGCCGCCGCAGGACATTGTCCAGCGCATAGACTCATTAGAGGGAGGATTCAAAACCCTCTCTGCCTCTATGCAAGCACTGACTCAAGCAGTGTTTGATATACGGTCGTCCTTGACCAGAACACCTTCAACCGGTCCCGACCTAGGAGCCAATGGGGAGTCGAGTGTACCCCTTCAACGGGCACCCTCAGACACAGAAGCACCCCGGACGTCGGATCCCTCAAACGCTCCACTCCAGATGGTACCACCTTCCCCGACTCCTAGCTCCACGGAGGATGTGGTCGAAATGATCAAGGACTTGCGGGAGCGCTTCGAGTCCAAAAACAGGCAAGAGGAGCGCCAGAAGATGGGCATTCCCCAGCCTTATCCCCTCGAGTGGAACAAGGTGGTTTATCCCCCAAAGTATAAACCACAAACACTCACGCCGTACGATGGGAAGGACTCTCTGCGTCGGTACCTGACATATTTCCAGTCACAGACGGGGCATCTTCCAAAGGAGGACGCGCTCCTCACCAGCATCTTTGTTGGGGCCCTAAAAGGGGTGGCGTATGACTGGTACTGCAGCCTCCCCGATAATTCTATATCGTCCTTCGACGACTTGACGTGCCTCTTCCTCGATCGCTTCTACAACAGCGGAAAGGACATGACGATGGCATCTCTCATAGAGATACGCCAGAAGGAGAAAGAAACGGTTCGGGTGTTCATCGAACGCTTCCGACAGGCCTGCTTCAGGCTACCTCCAGGCATGCCAGAACATGCGCTCCTCTCCTCTTGCAGCATGAACATGCTGCCTGCAGTGAAGCTCTGGCTCAACTTTACTCCCCCTTCCGACTGGAGCTCCCTGATCATCGAAGCTGAAGCCGCAGAAAAGAAGGCGGCCAATGCACGTCTTCTGGGTGTCAGCTTCCCCGCCTTTGACGATAAGGGGAAAAGGTCTGCAGCCAACAACTCCGGACGAGAAGCAAAGGGGAAACAGGCATTGACTGTTAATGCTTCGAAAGGCGCATCTGCGCATACTCAGAAGCCTCCACTGGCACCGAGACCCAAGGAGGTATATTCATTCAATGACGAAGATATCCTGCAACTCTTTGAAATACTGAAGCAGGGTGACAAGATCAAACTCCCGGACCCAAAGCGGCCCGATGAAGTCGGGAAAGTGGACAACCCGAGGTACTGTCACTACCATCGGTTTGTCGGACACCTGACCAAGGACTGCTACGTCCTCAAGAATTACATCCAGCGCATGATCAATGCGGATGTAATCTCCGTCGACTATGAAGAGAAGACGGTGTCAGCCAATATGGTGTCACTTCAGTTCGGCAACTTGTCGTCGACTACCACACAAGATGGCGTCGTCCCCATCCCTAAGACGACAATGGAGGTGGTGAACTTGCCACCTACCCGTGACAATGCGAGTGGACTCATCCCACTCACCACATCTCGAGGAGAGGTCCTCTGGGTTCACCCCGACCTCGTCTCCGAGGTGACTCAACCGGAGGTACGCTCTACCTCTAAATCAAAAGGCAGGAAGATCAAGTCTTGCCGTACGGTCTCTTCTTCAACGGAAGAGGCACTTCCAGTGTAGACGCGTGCACAACAGAACGCCCAGTCCGACGAAGCTGTCGTCGAGGTGGTGCCTCATGGCACCATCCCTGAGGACGGCCCGTCTAAACCCTCAGCAGCCAATAAGCAGAAGCAGGTGGAGGCCCGTTTCGACAGACCTCTACGGAAGGAGAATGCTTCGGGGCTAGCCAAGCCCCACAACTTTGACATACTGGCACAACTGGCCAGTACTCCTGCACGCCTGTCTTTGTTCGAGCTCCTGCGTCTTTCCAAAGACTCCCGAGAAGCTCTCTGCGAAGCTCTGAAGGATGCTGAATCCTTTCTCAGTCAGGTCAAGCAGCCTGAAGACCTCCCAACTACTTGTGCGCACTGTCATTGTGCGGATGAAGTTATCCCAAACATAACTTTCATCCAACAAGACATGCTGCTCAAGCACCACCGACATAACCGACCGCTGTATTACACAGGGTACATCGGTTCAGTCAAGGTGAGCCGGATTCAGATCGATCCGGGGTCTTCCCTCAGCATCATCCCGAAGGCGCTGCTATCAAAACTGGGGATCCCAATGTACCGGCTGGCGTCCTCCAACACAACCATCAGTGGCTTCAACGCTAGCAAAAGCGAGCCACTGGGCAAGATCCGACTGAAATGTCACATCGGCAACCTCAAAACTGAGGTGACTTGTTATGTGGTGGATGTCGAGGTCAACTACAACATCCTGCTCGACCGACCATGGCTACATGAGTACATGGTGGTGCCTTCCACGCTCCACCAATGCATGAAATATGTATCCACCAACGGCGTCATCCGGACGGAGTTCGCAGACATCGATCCTTTCAAAGGGATTGAAGCCTACTTCACCGATTCCGACTTGTACAAGCCACTTGACGAGGAGGAAGCCAACGATGCTGATGATGAGGCAGAGACGGCAACTGAGCCGGACACGGAGCCTGAGATGACTCCAGACGCCCCTTTGAAGATCCGACTGAAGGGCAAACCACCCCAGAAGATGCCTCCAATGAGCATCAAACTATCAGGGAAAGCACCGACTCCTGAGGCTCCCCTGAAGATACGCCTCAAGGGAAAGCCGCCTCAAACATCGGCTCCCCTGGTGGCAAAATTACAGGGGAAGGCACCACTCACAGGAGGCGCAGTTGAGGCACCTCTGAAGGTGCGTCTTAAGGGCAAGCCCCCGCAGTCATCCAAGATGCCAGAGAGGGCTCACATAACCCTCTCAGACCCCAAAGTCAAAGCTGTGGTAGATTCTCCTGATCCGACCCCAGTTCTTACAGATGAGGAGCTTGGCGAATATATCTCTGCTGATGTAGATGCACCCTCCTTAGACAATGTAATCCCATGGGATAAGATCTCGTATTTTATCAATAATAGAGTGTCTTTTAATTATTCTTGTCTTCCGTACTGGAATGCCATGTATACATTAGATAACGCTCTACGGTCGTTGCAAACACAAATAACGACCGTCCATCATGTAAATCGAGTAGTCCCGTCTCAAGGAGTCTGTTTCATAGCCCCTCCACGAAGCCGAGACGAAGGATCCATCATTTTGGGCAAAGTCGAGCGTCATCAAGACCTCTCGCCACTCGAGCCAGAACCTGATACCGGCAGAGTACAAGTCTATCGGTACACGGATACGGCAAAGCACATCATCCAAAAGATGGGCTACGACCTAAAAAGCAACAAAGGCCTAAACTACGGCAAGGGTCGATGTCTCCCTCTCCGGCTTCTAACACCTAAGGGAAAGCCGCAGGACTACTACAATCGGACTCGACGGGGGGTAGGCTATGTCACGCCGCCAGCAACTCCAGAGAGTTCAGACGCAGAAGACGTAGAACATTCCCACTCGTCCGAAGCATCGACTTGGGATTCCGATACCAGTATCGGATCAGTCTTCAGGAAAGTACTGTCAGCTAACATGACGTCAGCACAACCTCAAAAAGGTGAAGGCGAAGACCAAGCGCCGGAACCCTTCGAAGAAGAACCCTGGGCTCAACGCCTAAGAGAACAATGGGAGTCTCGTTTTGAGTTACGTGAACCTCCCACCGAAGACGAAGTCGAGCAGATCGACCTTGGGGACGGATCTTCTTCCAAACCCATCTTCATTAGCAAAAGCCTAGAAGGAGAAGACCGAGAGTCTCTAATCCAGCTGGCTAAAGAGTATATCGACGTCTTTGCCTGGAGCTACGAAGACATGTCGGGACTCGATCCACAGATCGCAATGTATAGGTTGAACATCTTACCTGATGCCAAACCTATCAAACAACAACAGCGACATTTTCGTCCGGACATCATGAATGCCATCGATCAGGAGGTGGACAAACTCTTGACCCGCGGCTTCATCCGTGAGGAACAGCACACAGATTGGGTAGCCAACGTCGTACTTGTCACCAAGAAGAATGGGAAGATACGAGTTTGTATCGACTTCAGGGACCTCAACTCTGCTTGCCCGAAGGACGAATTCTCGCTTCCAATCACCGATGTGATGATCGACAACACATGTGGCTTTGAACGCATGTCCTTCATGGACGGGTATTCAGGCTACAATCAAATCAAGATATTCTCTGATAACGCAAAACACACGTCATTCAGGACTCCGAAGGGTGTTTTCTGCTACACAGTGATGCCTTTCGGCTTGAAGAACGCCGGTGCAACATACCAACGAGCTATGAGCACCATCTTCCGTCAACATCTTCGCAAGACAGTCGAATGCTATGTTGACGACATCGCAGTCACGAGCCGCCTCAAAGGAGATCACCTACAGGACCTGAAGACAGTCTTCGATCTCATGCGGACACATCAACTCAAAATGAACCCTGCTAAATCCTTCCTGGGGGTTTCTAGCGACAAATTCTTGGGCTTTGTTATCACGGCGAAAGGCATTCATGTTGATCCCGAGAAGACCAAAGCCATCCTCGATATGGACCCTCCGATGAATCTTCGAGAACTTCGGGGCTTACAGGGACGTCTGGCATACATCCGGAGGTTCATAGCAAACCTCTTCGGTAAATGTCAACCCTTTACTCAGCTCATGATGAAGGGAGTCTCTTATGTCTGGACAGAGGAGTGCCAAAAGGCTTTCGACGACATCAAAGCCTACTTGACGAGCCCACTAGTCCTGGTGGCACCTGTCGCCGGTAAACCATTTCTTCTCTACGTCCGTGCCATGGATCATTCCCTTGGCGCTCTGCTGGCTCAAAACAGCGATACAGGCTATGAGCAAGCAATCTACTACCTCAGTTGAACGCTCATCGGGGCCGAACACCGGTACAACCCCGTTGAAAAAGAGTGCTTAGCTTTGGTGTTTGCCATCCAGAAGACTCGTCATTATGTCTCGGGCCAGACAATTCATGTCATTTCCCGAGTCAATCCGCTCAGAGTCCTCATGACGAAGCCAGGATCATTGAACTCCCGGCTAGCCACATGGGCGATCTTGCTAACACCGTATAATATAGTGTTTGTCCCACAAAAAGCTGTTAAAGGTCAAGCTCTGGCTGACTTTTTAGCTGCACACCCCATCCCAGAATCCTTAAAACTCTATGAAGACATCCCGGATGAGGTCCAAGAATCCAACGTCACCGAAGGAAGCTCCGTTTGGCGGATGTTTTTCGATTGGGCTTCAAGAACAGGCCCCAAAGGCCAAATCATCGCAGGAGTGGGGGTAGTTTTAGTCTCCTCCGATCAGTTGGTCATCCAGCGTGCTTACTCCCTTTCGAAGCCGTGCTCCAACAATGTTGCCGAGTACAACGCACTCATCATGGGACTCCAGCTCGCACAACAGCTGGGGGTGGACCATCTAGAAGCCTACGGTGACTCAAAACTCGTCGTGAACCAGATTCGGAGGCAATACGAGGTTCGCCATGAAGATCTGATCCCTTACCATGAAGTTGCATTGAACATCATTTCAACCTTCACCGGGTTCTTCATCGAACACGTACCTCATCTACAAAACTTGGAGGCTGACGCTCTGGCTGGCCTCGCAGCCTCATTGGCAGCGCCCCTTGGGACTTAACACTATGTCACGGTAACTGGCCGAGACTTGGTTTGTCCTAGAAACAACCTATGCTTGCGAGTGGCTCACGCCATGCCGACGAACACTGGTGTTAATGTCCGAGACTAGAGGTTCCCGTTCATCGACTTTGCTGTCTACAGAATCCTTCCAGAGGACCCGAAGGAAGCCGTCTCAGTCAGGAGACGCTCTCTTCGATTCTACTACGATACAGCTACCAAAATACTGTACCGACGCTCCTTCGATGGGCTCCTCCTTCGATGCCTGTCCAACGAAGAAGCAGCCGAAGCTCTTCGAGAAGCTCATGACGGAACTTGCGGAGCTCATCAACCCGGTCCTAAGTTGCAGGACCGACTGCGACGTATGGGCTACTACTGGCCAACTATGGCCGCCGACACTGTTGAATATTCTAAGAGGTGTCACGCATGTCAACTTCATGCAGACTTCATACATACACCGTCTGAACCATTACATCCTACAGTCGCCTCCTGGCCCTTTGAAGCCTGGGGCATGGACATTGTGGGACCAATCACCCCTCCTTCATCAAGAGGACACCGCTTCATCCTGGCCATCACCGATTACTTCTCCAAATGGGCAGAAGCAGTCCCACTGGCGGAAGTAAAGAGCTCCAGGGTGGTCAGCTTTATCAAACACCATGTCATTTATCGTTTCGGAGTACCCCGGCGGATCATTCATGACAATGGTCCTCAGTTTATCAGCCACATTTTTAGCAGATTCTGTGACAAGAATCGTATTCAAAATGTGGCATCCACCGCCTACAATCCGGCTGCAAACGGGTTAGCAGAGGCGTTCAACAAAACTATCGTTAGGCTGCTCAAAAAGGTCGTGTCATCCAACAAACGCGACTGGGACAAAAAGCTTGGCGAATGCCTTTGGGCCTACCGCACAACGGTATGGACCCCAACAGGCAACACACCATTCTCTCTGGTCTACAGGAGCGAAGCGGTACTGCCTCTCGAGATCCAGATACCCTCACTTCGCGTAGCAATAACAAACAAACTCACAGAAGAGGACAATCAACATCGTCGTCTGTGGGAACTGGAGGCACTCGATGAGAAGCGTCTCCTGGCTCAACAACGCATCGAACTCTACCAAGCCCGTATATCACAGGCTTTCAACAAGAAGGTCAAACAGAGGACTTTCCAAGTTGGCGACCTGGTTTTAGCAGTCAGAAGGCAAATGGTGTTAACTCACAAGACACCAGAAAAGTTCGAGCCCAAGTGGGAAGGACCTTTCATCATAGAGACAGTATACTCAAACGGTGCTTACCGTCTCGCCAAACCCAATGGGAACTTGTTTATGATGCCCATCAACGGCAAGTTCCTAAAGAAGTACTATTCTTGACATCCTTCAGACATGTACTTCCCCAAAGGGGATCTGTAGGCCCAATCATCGGGACTCACACACAATTTCCTTCCACAAACTCATATGCTTCCGGAACCCAACCGTTCCGCAGCATCCCCCAGTAGAAAGACAACCACGTCCACATCACCTCTGAGTTGTCCCTCTATACCCTACAAAGTGGAATCTTACACTTCGTAAGCCTACGCTATCCTTCATGTTTACCACGTCCACATTACCTCTGAGTAAATATCTCGTACAAACAACCTCTGCGTTGTCGTATATTGATCGTCGAACTTCTACGTCCACATCACCTCTGAGTTGTTCAGCGTATCCCCCAGGATCGTTCCTACCACGTCCATAATACCTCTGAGTAGGAAGATTCTATCATTTTGAACCCAACGATTGCCATGTCCACATCACCTCTGAGCAAATATGTTGGTTCCTTCAAACATACTATCTGTACCTAAAAATCAAGGTGCACAAAAGATAATAGGTCCACACAAATCATCAAGTTCATAATAACAAAAATGAACACATCACAAAAAAGGTTGTGTACTTCTTTATTTTCTAAAAAAAGAGAGAGTACAGAACTACACTATCCCCCAGCAAGGGTTGCAAAAGAACATAAAAAAGGGAGAAGCTACAGTCCCTGAACCTCTCCAGGGTGGGCTGAGAGCTCTCTGACTCAACGTCTTAAGTCGGCTGTACGGGTCTCCACAGTCGCCAGGACTCGACGCTCAGCTTCTTGACGCATCAATTCAACAGCCTCAGCGGAAGTTTCGCTCTCATGCTTCTCATCAAGCTGTTGTCGCTGCTGAGCCAAGGCAAGAGTCCGCTGAGTAAAAGTCGCTTCGTCCTTCTTGAATGCTACATGTTCAGCCCGGACACGTTCGGCATCTAACTGGAGTCGGGCCCGTTGGTCCTCAAGGCGGCGCATCTGGGTGTTGATCTCTGCGATGTTAGCATCTAACGCAGCTCGCGTTTCCATCGTCTTCTTCATGGACTGAGACAACTGCTCTACCGCAGCCTCAGTCCCAGCCACCTCGCGCTCCCAAATGCCCACAGTGGCCTGGTAGGAAGACTCGATCTCGGCAATCAACTTCCCCTTCTCCGCATCTATCAGGACGGAGAGGTCATTTCGCTAGATGCGCTGAAGTTCCGCAAGCCGCTCGTCCAGCTCGATCACCGAAGCCTCCAGAATTTCGGCCATATGGTCGTGGCCTTGGTGAACGCGGATCAGCTCGATACAGGGCATTGCCAGAGTTCTTGCCGTCGCAAAGCTCCCGTTGGCATCCATCACCGCAGATACACCTCTCTACAGCATTTTGTACACCCCCTCGACGAGGAATTTCACATATTCGTCTGCGTCCGCCAGTACCTGCGGCGTCATAGCAGGAGTTGGAGGAGCTACTACAGTTAGCGGACCGAAAGAAGATCCGCCAACCTCAACCTGCGAGGCTTGAACCTCGGCATCAATAGGCTCTTCATCGACAGGGGCCAGACTGCTAGCCCGAGGAGCCGAAGGAACAGAGGAAGGCGGCACAGGCGTCGAGATAGTACCCCAAGTAGAAGGAGTAACAGAGGGTTCTACACCCTTGCCCTTCTCAAGCCCGGAGGAACCATCGACGTCAACGGCCACCTCTTCTACCCCCAACGTCCTATCAGCGACCAGTACCTCCCCCGGCAAAACGGGGAGATCAACACTCATCTCCTGGCCCGCCCCGGGAGACAGGACCGGCAGAAGGGTCTCATCCTTCTCAAGTCCCTCTACAGGGACAGAATCTGTCGCTACCTCCTGATCAGTAGCCACCTCAACTTCCACGGTTGAAGCTGGGGTAGGACTCGGCAATGATATAGCCGACCTCCCCTCATCATGACAAGGAGGGAAATCAACCCTCTCCTCTGTTCCAACCATACTTGTTACCCTCGCAACAGGTTTTTGCAGTTCTGTTGGACCCTCGACATCTAAGGCCGACGCTGTGGCCTTCATCTCCTCGGAAGTTGCTGCAACCTCAGCTTCCCGTCTGACATAATCCGAGGATGCTGGAATCTCTACAACAACATCCTCGGTGTTCTCCTCCATGGGAGACATCATAGTTGGCGGAATACGCACTTCAGACGAGCCCGCCATCTCCTTTGGCCTGCTTCCACCAAATTTTGGAGTGCGGGGCTTTCTTTTCAGCGGCTCCTACAAAAAAGGGAGAAGCATGATTACATAAGAAGCTAAACTTGAAACCAGACCTTACGGGACACCTTACCTTTGCAGATGCTGAGTCCGAGGATACCGTTGGTGACGACGCCTTCTTCTGCTTTTTCGATACAGGAGAGTCGACCTTTGTATCTGCATGCCTTTTCGTTTGATCGACCGAGGGTTTTTCCTGACCCCCGGTAGATACGGCGGGGGCGCCTCGATAACCCGACTCGGGCGGACGGTACGATCGAGCCTTCGCCAAAGTGTCTGCACCCGCCGCTAAATGGGTGCCTGCAATAAAACTGGTCTTCCTATCATATCCGGCGGGCGCGGCAGCCATAATACAGTAAAATTTGGCGGCTGAGTAAAGAATCGGCGGCCGCGGATTCTGGACAGGGAGCGTAAAGCGGGCTCCAGTACATCCGACATTATAGTAATGCCAAGCTCGTGCACCATCCAGCAAACTTCCAGCGTACCCCAAGGTGATACTGGGATTATCCAACATCAATTGAGCGTATCCGAATTGCCTTGCAAAGCGGCTCGGCAAATACGGTTCCAGGTAACATTGGTTTCTGTTCCGATATACCAAATGGGACGGCCGGATACTTTGCAACCAGCGGAATTCCCATGGAGACAGAGTGGTGGCATCTTCACCCAAGTCCATCAGATCTTCGTTGGCCTCAAAATCGGAAAAGACAGGACCAACTTTGGCGATCTCCCATCCCTGAAGATGGGATAAAACTTTCCTGCAAACAGGAACACCAGTGTGCGACCAATTCCTCCGGTGGAAACGCCGGAGGAATGCATCTCCGGACCTGTGGTCTTCCTCCGAACCCGGGCTCATCACATTGGGATGGTGTAAAATTAACCACCCCATCAAATAATGAAACGGCAGTTCGGCACACGGGAAGTTGTTATTTTTGCCTTGCTCATGAACGACATCTCCCACAAACTCTCGTAGACCCCGCAGCAGGTTACACACCATTGCGGGGAGTAAAGCTAAAGGACGGCCGAAGGCCAACTTTACAGCCGGCAGAATTAAGTTCCGAGTCACCCTCTCTACAGAGCTAGACCCGCCTGAGAAGACATGGTCCCGGAGCCAAACCATAAGGTACGCGACTAATACTGCTTTTGGCGACATCCGATAGGTGAGATGCCAAAAACAGCTATAAGAGCGTTCATCCGACTGCTGGTCCTCGTTCTCCCAGGGATTCTTCTCGCCTAACCTGCTCATTTCGGAAAGCACCTCGTTACGAGAAAGTGCCGGCGGAGTAGAAAAATGGGAAGGATCCTCTTTGTCCTGCCTAAAGATGTGATCTCTCCAAGCAGTCACATGAGGCTGTGTCCCGCCCTATCCTTCTTCTGCATGTAGTAGTGATGACTCGCTACTTCTTTGAAGACAGCCATCATCTCATCAGCTTTGTCCCCCAAGACCTGGAATTCTTCATTGGTCGGGAAGTACTCCTCGTAAGGTTCCGATCCCCAGGGGAGTTTTGATACCTCGTACATCTCATGAAGTGCGAGCCCTAGCTCCCCCACTGGAGTGAAGAAGGTCCCAGTATGGGTATCAAACATCTCCAAAAGTGTAAGGAACATGTGCCTGTTAATGTCTACACCTGCCTGAGTGGCACGGATCGAGGCGGTCAGCCCAATCTCTTGGAGCTCAGTCTGAAATCGCGACAGGATCCAGTGTGTCAGTTTGTCCCATTTTGAAACATAATGACACCAACCCTCTACCCGAAAGTCTCCCTTGGAGTATGATTGTTCCATCAACAACATGGGCAAAAGTATTGACGGGAACATCACTATAAATACTCCCAGGACGAAGAGTCCGCCAGGTGAAAGAGGTACCAGCTCGCGAGGCGGTCAGAGTATCCCTCTGATCAGAAGAAGAATCAATTCTGATGATGCCTGCTACCGCTCCCCCCTGAGATGGAGTAATGTCCCAGGACATTCTCCTCTTGGAAGCAAGACGACAGAAATCTAACAAAGGCCACTGACGTTCGAGCTGCCTGACGGTCATATGCACACCCCTGGCTGTAAAGAACCAGTCTTCTTTGACATTCAGCACCTTGGCTTCAGTAGAAGAAAGACGGTCTCCGAACAGGAACTCAGGCTTTAAGAAGGTCACTTTATCGGAAGTGGCAGATTTCAGAACGCCACGTTCCATCATCCGTTTGAGAAACCCGTGATGTTGTTCCCGAATTTGAATCATTCTTTCGGGATGCTGATCCAGCATAATAGCCGCTTGAGCAGGGTTTATCACCTCTTCATCATAATCTACTCCCATCTGGCAGAGCGCGACGTCCAGGAGCACTTCGTTCAAGAGTGGGATAGTCATCGACACTGACAAAAATGCAAGGATATTAGAGACGACACAAGGATCAGAGCTTCATTCTCATCAAAAGCGCGTATCAAGCGTATCTGAAAAAGAAGCCTCGGTGCATCATCAGGGTTTAAACCCATGCGCGTCAGCGGTAGAGCCTCGGCACATCATCAGGGTATAAAACCCATGCGCGTCAGCAATTAAACCACGGTGCATGATAAAGGCCTGAGCCTATGCACGTCGGTGGGAAAGATCTCAACACATCATCAGGACTCAAAGTCCACATACGTTGGCAAATAAGAACGATAGAAGACAATAAAGCTCACCGACTACCGCCGGCCGAACTTCGACATGCGGGCGAGGAATGTCACTCACGACAGCCTCTACAGGCTCCTACTCTTTTCCCTTTCCTTTGTCGGCACCGCCGCGAGGAGTCTTGGGAGCCATTTTCTCAAAGAGGAAAAAGTTAGAATTTTTGAAGAAGAACTCTAAAGAAGGTAAAAGCACAGAGCAGAAGAACTCTCTCTCTCTCTCTCTCTCTCCATCTCTCACCTATTTATAGGCCGTGGTCGCACGCGTGAACCGATGACGAGTGATCTCAGCCGTCGCCTCGGGTTCTGTGAAGAGATAACAGCAAATACAACCAAAAGATCATCATTAATCTTTTCGGCTACCAAGGCATCATCATATGCATTAACTGAGAGGAGCATGCGCCCGAACAGGCATGCGCCCAACAATCATGCGCCTTGACCTCCATGCTTCTTGTTCAAAGTATTCCAAAACTTATTCAAAAGTTTTGAAAACTTTGAAGGGGGTCTTGTAGAAGCATGGAATTTCACAACCAGAAAGCCCATGCGCCAGACACTGCATGCGCCAGAACTCGGACAGAACACTTCACAGCAAAGTCAATAAGTATAGACATTTGAAAAAGGACTTTTTATTTATATACAAAAGTCTATTACATGTCTAGAAAAGGTTGTACAAAGGAGAATCTCTACAAAGAAAAGATCCTAAGTCTACAGCCAGCGGCCACCATGCGCCTCCAGATAGGCGCAGCAGTCACCATGCGCCGCCAGTTAGGCGCAGCAGATACCATGTGCCTCTAACCAGGCACATCCTACCATCTCTTCAGCAGCTCAATTATGTGCATCCAGCTCAGTTATGTGCATCCCTTCAGCAGCCCAGTTTTGTGCCGCTCTTCCAGCCAGGCTCACCTGATAAGTGCTTCGACTAAACAAAGCATTTAACCCTCTGGCTGGAACCAAGGAAGAGAAGAGCACCACAAATCTGTGGCCAGGGAAGGCTTCGAAAGAGCCTCCAAAGACCAAGGAAGACCGTAATCGAAATACGGCTAAATGAGCAGCTTTCAACACAACAATAGTGGGCGACACCCACTTTGAAGGAAGAAAGAGCCTAGCACCGCCATTTCGATCTACGGCTCTTCCGGAACGACGGAGACGAGACCCGAACATCCCTATCTTTGGATGCAACATGCACCTTCCGCCTGCCTCGGAAGCCCTCGCTCCGTCTTTTGGATGTAACAGTCACCTTCAAGTGCATCAACGACGACATGGCGTCTCATCTTCACCCTCGGGAACACTTCGTCAACAGAATGCACCCGAATACCCAAGTTCATGTCAGAAGTACGTGAGAGAGCGAGAAGCAAACCTTCTCTCCATGCCACTATTTATAGGCCGGGCAGATTAAACCCACGCGCCAAGTGGATGGCTCTTCGAATTTTATGCAATGAACTCACATTAAATGGATGAACCGGACGCCTCGAATTCAGCCAAACGGCTATTTAAAAGCACTCGAGAAGCGAAACAGCCGCATCATTAAAGACGTATCGGATGCGCCGGCTGGGCAGCGCATCAAACACCAAGCGCCTCCCACAGATGCGCCCTGTACCAAGCGCATCACAGAGGATGTGCCCCCATACTTCTCCATACCCAGTGGAACGTCAACCAACGCGCCTACTCAGCTGTCCATCGAATGTCACCAACATTAAATGCTGAACTGACAGAGTTGGCAGCACACCTCCCAAAGTCTGAACAGTTGACAGCTTTTTCAGAAAATTAAGCATCCACAACGTCAGCATCATCATGACTTTACCCCGACGGCTACTGCCACGTGGCCACCCAACCATCCGTATGCGCCTCAAAAGCCATGCGCCTCAGACCCTTCACTGATCCCCAAAGACAGAAGAAGCGTCTCCAGTTGAAGCTTTACATGCGCCTCAAAAGCCGTGCGCCCCAGACTGATCTCTGATCCCGAAAGACAGAAGAAAAGTCGCTCGTATGTGCCTCAAAAGCCGTGCGCCCAGAATGGTTCGTGACTCCTAAAGGTCACGAGCCAAAATATCATCATGCGCCCAATCCAAGGCGCATCCCCCCAAATCATTCCCCCCATCAGATCTGAGATCTCCGAGCCATGAGTCGACGACACGTGTCCTTTGACTCAACTCATCCAAGATTTCAGCAACGGAAAGATCTTCTCCTCTGCTACATGCCGGCTCACAACAGCAGTATGAAAAATTCAACCCCTCGAGTAGGGCGCATCATCCATGCGTCTCCATCAGCAATCCCCACGTGGCGTCCCCATACACCAGCGCATCCTACATGCGCGCATGAGTAGCCAGCCTGGAAAACTATAAATAGAGGGATCATTTCCTTCTCACCCACACACAGAATACACAGCGAATATATAGAGAATCACCAGAGAGGCAGAGACAGACACTCAACGTCTTCCTCCTCTCGGCAAGCTCCAGCACCCAGAGCAATCTACACCTTCAGAGAACCGATAACCGTCGTCAGCCCGTCAACGGAGTCAACGCATTACCACTCGCTCCATTGGCACTAAGGACCCAGATTAAACAAAAGTGTACTCCTAGGACTACATCTAAGTCCTATATTGTAACACTGTTCTGTTTGTGTTAAAGTTTTCAATCAAACAATTTTAATGGCAAACAATGAAGAGAACTCTCGATCTCACTAGCTACCGGTGCTGGATGAATAGAACTCCCGGTCTCACTAGCAACCGGTGCCACTTCCTCCTCAACTGTAGGAGGAGCCATCTCAGCATTCACTGTTTCTTCAAACGACGTGCCGCTCCTCGGGTCATGGGTGCCATCTGGTAAGATCGATAGTCACAAATAATATAATTGTAACATAAGCAAGCTAACTAAAGGAACCATCATGTAGCGGAGGTACGAAATTTGGACTCCTCGGGACACGGAGACACATTACGGCCATGTGTTCACAAATAATTCAATTTTTTGCCAAGTGTGAGAACGGATGGCTCAGAACACAACCCAAGATTCATTCAAGCATACATTAGTGTGAATCATCTATGTTCTGTACATATGGTGTAGTATATGTTCTTATCGTATCTAGTATCTGAAGAATATAACAGAATCAAGATAAACTCACATAATGTAATACTAAGACATCATCTACTACTATATAAGATATAGTGATAGGTTGTCGTATCATCATTGCCGAGGAATGAGGGTCGGAGGACAGTCAACTTTTTCTACGGTTACATAGTTTCTGCCTCGCCAGTCGAATGGCTGCAGGGACTATGTCCTTGAGACAGTAAACATATACACCATGAATCCAAACCCCATATTCATATTTACTAATCCAAATGGATGCAGGGACTATGTCCTTGCCTTTCCGATTGGTTGTCGTATCATCATTGCCGAGGGATGAGGGTCGGATGACAGTCAACTTTATCTACGACTACATAGTTTCTGCCTCGCCAGTCGAATGGCTGCAGGGACTATAATAAGACACAATTCACCAAACAGAACCATACTGTAGAACTCACACTTTAAGACAATAGATGAAGGAAGACTTGTATGGAGGATCGATAGGGTTGAACGATGTCATTTTATTCTACAAAGAGAACCATACTGTAGAACTTATACTGTAGAACTCACACTTTAACACAATTCTACAAAGAGTTGTCATAGGGTGTTGAGCGATGTCATTTTATTCTTTTCTTCTTCTTCTTCTTGGGATTTTTGAGTATTGGATCTTGAGAGACATATATAGCTAGAACTTACGAAGAATGGAGTACCATACTTCAACAAATAGATGTTGACTAATTGGTTCATATACTTGTTGTCTAAAATAAGTGTAGGAATGTTGCAAGGTAAAACAATGTATCAAACACTATATCGAAACCCAAACCCAATATGCAAATCCAAATTAATACAAAAATACACAAGTGTATGTAGGAGATTAAATGTACAGAGGTAAAATACATATATATGCAAGCTTGGGGGTGTCCACATATCCAACAAATGGACACAAAGTGTCCAAAACCTCACGAACACACTATATCAGTGAACACATGGCCGTAATGTGTCTCCGTGTCCATTTGGACACGAAAAATACCTCAATTAGGTTAGGGTTTACCTTCAGTCTCCTCGCGGTGGTGGAGGAGGAGGAGGAGGAGGACAAGTTCGGTTGTGGAGGAGGAGGGGATTAAGTGTACAGAGGTGAAATACATATATATGCAAGCTTGGAGGTGTCCACGTGTCCAACAAATGGACACAAAGTGTCCAAAACCTTACGAACACACTGTATCAGTGAACACATGGTCGTAATGTGTCTCCGTGTCCATTTTGGACACGAAAAATACCTCAATTAGGGTTAGGGTTTACCTTCAGTCTCCTCGCGGTGGTGGAGGAGGAGGAGGATCTCGCGGTGGAGAAGGAGAAGGGGCTCGCGGTGGAGGAGGAGGAGTAGAACGGGCTTGCCGGAGGGAGGAGAAGGGGATCGCGGTGGAGGAACAGGATGATCGGCGCCGGAGGGAAGGGGGTGGCTGTCGTCGAGGTCGGGAGAAGAGGGGCGGGAACAAAGAATTTGGGGAGAGGAAGAAATAAAAATTGGAACCGAGAAAACCCTATTTAGCAGAAATTAGCGACGTCCTAAAATACGTCGCAAAGCGTTTAATATTCGACGAATTATTAATCTTTGTGACGCTAAACGTCGCTGAACTAATAAAACTAGCGATGTTTTCCGACAAATCAACGACGTTGATTTTTATTACACTAAAGGTAGTCGCAATATGTCGCTGTTTGTCGCTATCAGCGACGTATTGTGACGCATTCTTTAGGAGTCGCTAAATCCAAAAATATTAGCGACGTTTTAAGTTGGCGTCGCTAATTTCGTCGCTAATATGACTTATTTTGGTAGTGTTGACTATCCTCCGACCCTCATCCCACGGCAATGATGATACGACAACCAACTAGAGAGGATACACTGAGAGATCCTTCTGAGTAGGACGTATACTCTGAGAGATCACCTTTACAAGAATGATATCAGTAGTGGGATTGAGTGTTGGAGGATATATTATCGGAGTATACGTCCTACTCAGATGGGTCTCTCACCGTTACTATTTTTCTGACAGCATGGTGGATGTGCTCCATTAACAGATTCTTGCTCCAAGCCAAAACTTTGTCCCGGAGCTCAAGTGGACATCCTTCGTGTAGAGCTCGAGTGAGAGGTTCTTGACAGCATGGTGGTCTCCTTTGTCAAAGTATCCGTGCTCGTCCCACATTGGTTGTCAAGCATTTCCATAATATGGTCGACGGATAATCCGTTTGTATTCCGTCGCTAATCCGTCCTTTGTTAGCGACGACGATCGACGGACTTGCGACGGAACGATACCCTCTGATACACTGTTACGACGGTTTACCGACGGACTATCCGTCGCTAGCGTCAACACAGTTAAGTATTTAATACTCGAAATGGACGAAAGCCAGTCGAAAAGTCGTCGTTAATGTATCGTATTGTGAAGATGAAAAGACGTCATTATTCCGTCGCTCTTCGACTACTTAGCGACGGATCATTATTAGCGATGAGCTGATTGTCGACGGATTATTTTGGCCAAGATCCGTTAGTGATCGGTCGCTAATACTGATTGTCGATGGATGGGCGACAGATCTGGCCGTCGCTAAATGGACATATTTTGGTAGTGTTTAGGGTCCAAGCTGTTGGCCTGGGCTGGGGGAATTCTCCACTTTTGGGCCTGGCTTTGTGTGTGTGTGTATATACATATATGTTGTTAGTTATAAAGTCTATCATATATATATATATATATATATATATATATATATATATATATATTTTTTTTTTATATATATATATATATATATACACAAAAATCATACTTCCTATAAATCCCATGAATAATTATAAAACTGTTATGACATTTTCTAAAACAAATAGTAACCTAGTAAAATGACATTTATTATATATAACAATATTAACTTATAAAAACAATTTATTAGACCATTAGACAAATACAAAGTATATATATACATATATAAGAATATATGATCCAATGGATATTACAAGCATATGTGTCTTTAGTCTGTAAACCAAATAAAAGCTAAACAAATATATTTGCACGTGTCATCATAATTCAAGATAAAATATTGATATTACCAGCAATATCACATACATGATATATGTGCATATATACAATTACTTACAAAAATATATTTAGTTGAACACTAAGATAATATACGACCTACCCACACATAATATAATGACACGGTCATCTTTGGACACACTACATAACTACATGGGCTTGGCTTGGTACGGGTCCAGTTTGATACAACCGGATCTTATAAAAGTCATTATTCTAATAATAAATAATTAAATTATTTATAGGAGTCAAGTCGCAACTTGGCCTGATTTTTCTAGTTAGGACTCACTTATGGCTTGGCATTCCCCTACCATGGCTAAACACTAGTCAAAGCACACCATTGCACTATCCGTGCCATAATTCTTGGTCATCTTGTACTCCAAATCTTAACCACAGCTAAGGTCATCTATTTTAATAATTAACTAAATAATTATTTATAAGATTCTAAAAATTACCATTTAAAAAAAATATTTTTTTTAAATTTTTTCGGGAAGAGGAGTTACACTGGGTATGAAGCAACCGGTAGTTCGGAGACTTGCATCGGAGCTCGCTACTTGCGGTACAAGGATCCCGTTTACCAGGCTATGTCCAAGATGGCTAGTTAATGCCAGAGACCTATGGGTAATACACTAATATAAATTATTATCAACTAACAGGGAAGGTGATTGTAAGTTTAATGTAAGCACGACACGAGTTGTGTTAAGAAGGTATGCGTGCACGGTCTGCAACAATAGTTTAAGAGCCTAGGACTTGGCTATAGCAAGGACCCGTGCTTCGGCACAAGATGTGGCATCGGGATTGTGAGTTGTCCACGCAAGTTCCACAAGTCGAGTTGGTCCCAGGCTAAGTTGGAAAAGGGCCGTAGGGCAAGTTTGGTTATGTTATATTGAGTTTCACGCACGATCTCAAAATATGAGGCACGACCGCGCTGTCATAACACAAGTATGGGTAAGTCAGTAAGTGGCGAGGCACTGCCTCAAGGAGGTAGCACAGTCACACGAAAATGGAGTCTCATCGTGTAGTTGCGTCTCTGATTTTGGGCCGAAAGATAAGCATGACTTGTTAGGTTAACGTTGTTGGATTGACGTTGTTGTTGTAAGCATGGAATGGTCTTCGGACACAAAATATGCCAAGGCGTCTGTCCTAAAACCGATTTCTAAGGCAAGACTAGAAAGACAATTGAAAAGAATGGACTATGTTGTACAAAGTAAATTAACATGTTGGTTTTGTATGGGTGGACGAGGGGCTCACTCCACCAGTACAGTTGAGTACTGACACCCACACAGTTTTTATGTGCAGGCACAGTGTCACTTCCCGTTCCCAGAATGCGTATTTTTTATACATGTACAACTCATGTATATTTATTTAGTATTTATCATGTAGTATCCTGTATTTAAATTTCTTTAATTTCATGATTATTTATTACCTGCATTTTATTCCTGCATTTATTTTCTGCTTAGTCTTGCTTGTGGTTCGGGTTCATGGAGGGTTTCGGGTTGGCTTGGCCGAACCCACAAACCCGGCCCATAACTCCCACCTACCACCACCCTTCCTATTTAAAGCTTCCCTCTCTTTCTCTCTCTTCATAACTCTTCTTCTCCATTACTTCTTCTTCTTCCTCTCATCACTTCTCCACCTACCAACCCATCAGCAGGCAAGTACAAATCTTGCTTCTGGCTTGGAGAACCATTTTTATGGTTCATTATTCTTCCTCTCATGATCCTGAGAGAATTTAGTTCTTGGCATTTTTGATTCCTATGGCTTGTTTTCTCTAGATCTAAGTTGTTGTATTTCGGTTGTTCATGGGTTTTGATCTCCCAACTTGGCGTGTATTCTCGGCTGTCCATGGGTTCTGAACCATGGGAACTCCAGTTCTGACTTGGGACGAAGGCTCCTGAGTCACGCACACATCTTTACGTGTTTACGTGTATTTTAGTCACGCACCCGTTCTTACGTGGCTGCGTGACTTTTCACGCTCACACTGTGTTTGCGTGCGTGACTTTTCACGCTCACACTGTGTTTACGTGCGTGACTTTTCACGCTCACACTATGCTTGTGTGCGTGACATTTGCGTGCGTGACTTTTCACGCTCACACTGTGCTTGCGTGCGTGACATTTGCGTGCGTGACTTTTCACGCTCACACTGTGCTTGCGTGCTGACATTTGCGTGCATGACTTTTCACGCTCACACTGTGTTTGCGTGCGTGACTTTTTACGCTCACACTGTGCTTGCGTGCGTGACATTTGCGTGCGTGAGTTACTTTTTTCACGCTCACTTTTCACGCTCACACTTGCCAACGTGAACCACTTTTCACGCTCACTCTCACTGGATCTTGCGTGACTTATTGGCCTTAGCATAGACTTGTTGGCGTGACTTCCTGACTTGGGTGTTACTATTTGCTCTATAACTTATTCATTTAATGATGGCATGATAATTCTTCTACTATATCCTTACGTCTTTGGCATAAACTTGATAAATTATGATATGATTATAGTGATAATAGAGATTGTTATGGGGAATGCGCCTTGTGTCTTGGTTAATTGATGGATATCCAGTAAGACTGGAACTTGGCCTTAAGAGTTATAGACTCGACCCATTTAATGCTAAATGACTTTCATGCCTTGTCACCATTAATGACGATGGTTATC
Source organism: Iris pallida (assembly GCA_029216955.1). Classification (NCBI taxonomy): domain Eukaryota; kingdom Viridiplantae; phylum Streptophyta; class Magnoliopsida; order Asparagales; family Iridaceae; genus Iris; species Iris pallida. The sequence goes on from JANAVB010008197.1 coordinate 5,934,810, forward strand.
TTGACTAATAATTGTTCATGCATTCCTAGTTGGAACTAAGAGACTGGCTAGTCGTCTTATTGAATTGAATGAATGAGACACGTTCATGTAATGAACTATTGCAATCGATTAGCCGATCCCGAATATTGGTATACAGGCACATGTAGGCTTCAAATTATTTATTTATTATTTGTCTTACAAAAACAGTATGTGTACTTTATGGTCAAGGCATGATTACTCCGTGGTTAGATTTGATTGTTGCATTACGTTATGTAAAACCTACAACCTAGCCGCACGGGTATAGTTGTAGAGTTGCGCATATCGTACCCCGTACGAAAGTACTCATTTTGAATGACCATGATCCACGGCATGGGATTTCACTCAACGTAGGGACTATTAAGCTAAATAAAATAATGATGGCATGGAGAGAATGGATTCCCGAGTTCTTACATGGCAGCCCTCTTGGGACTAGTAGTGCCCGACAGGCCGGCTGGCTCCCACAGATATTGTAAATCTGTCACACGGGCAGGAAACGGTATCTGCTTATATTATTATTGTACATGATATATTAACAGCGGGCGTCCCGCTGGGACTCGTCTAATTACATGATTGGCGCAATTGATTGATTGGATAGACTAGCCTTGCTCGCACATAGTAAGAACTGAGAAATCACTAATTGCATAATTCCAGGATAACTTGGGACTCACAATAGCAATCCGTAGTAGTTGATTGGCCGTTCAAGATGATTTGTTTGTGTACTGTACTTACTCTGTTGTCTAACTGAGGTGATCAAAATGTCAGGACATGACGGGCCAACTTCTGTCCTTGTTTGGTTGGGAGGTTGGTTCGAAGTGTCGTGATGTTATGTGAATCCTAGTGATTGGTAGGAATCAACGGAAGTAGGCATCAGACGTCCTGTGGCTTGGGACAATTTCACAGCAAGATTCAAGACCAAGTACTATGGAGTTGTGGCACGGTTTGAGCTACAACAGAAGTTTATTAACCTCAGGCAGGCCGGCAAGACGGTAGATGCTTATGCAGCGGAGTTCTGCAGATTGAGTAGATTCGCCCCAGAGATGGTAGCAACAGAGAGCCAGAGGGCCATGAGGTTTCAGCAAGGGTTTCATCTTGAACTCTTGCAATTGATAGAGGGGCACAATTACCAGACTTTTGATGAGATATTGACGGCAACTCGAAGGCATGAGATCACCATTCAGAGGCTTGCGGTGAGGACTGGGGGTCAGAAGAGATCCCACAGTCAGATTGAAGGAGGAGGGGGAGTAGCGCCCTGAACAACAGCACCATCCACTGGCATTCGTATCCACGATGTGGCGATACGAGGACCAGCACCAGTCAGGCAGCAGCAACAGCAACAGAGAAAGAACCAGCAACCCCAGGTGGGCTGCACTTATTGTGGGAAGATGGGACACACTAGAGATGTGTGTCGGACATTGAATGGACTGTGTCTGATATGTGGAAATCCAGACCATCGGGTTACCACATGTCCCATGAATTCGAGGGCAGGAGGACCAGGGCAGCAATTTCCTGCTCTGCCAGCACCAGGGGCAGGCCAGTATCGAGGACCAGCAGTGGCAGTAAGGCCGTTGGCACAGCGTTCGTTAGTATCACAAGCTCAGATGTTTCGGCAGCAGGGGCCGTCGATGCAGCAACACCAGCATAGACCACCCCAACATCATCAAGGCAGGGGCCAGCAACAACATCAGGTTAGGCCGCAGCATGGGAACAAGCAAGGAGGCCGAGGGCAAGCATTCACTCTGTCCTTGGAGGAGGCATTGGCATCGGGAGATGTTGTGGCAGGTAACATTCTCGTCGCCTCATATCCCGCAGTAGCATTGTTTGTTTCGGGAGCATCCCATTCATTTATATCTGCACAATTTGCGACACGACTAGGAATGGAGTTCGAGACATTGCCAGGAAAGTTGAATATACTCACTGGTAATGGGCTCGTAGGAGTTAGTAGAGTTATTTTAGCATGTAGCGTTGTAGTTTGTGGGCATTCTTTACCTGCCCGGTTGATAGAATTTCTTGTCGAAAATTTTGACGTTATCTTAGGCATGGACTGGCTGAAAGACATTCATGCGACAATAGATTGTCGTAGAGGGAGTGTATCTTTTGGTATCCCAGGCATGGAGAGATTCACCTTAGTCAGATCAGGGATAACTCAGCAAGAGCAGGGAGTAGTAGCGGCAATGGAAAAAGTTCAGATTCCGAAGGTAGTTGGGGAGTTTCTGGACGTATTTCCTGAGGAACTCCAAGGTCTACCACCGGTCAGAGATATTGAGTTCAGTATAGAATTGGCACCAGGAACTAAACCGATATCAGATCGAGTTTACAGAATGGCGGATTCAGAGCAGGCCAAGGTATGTCAGCATATAGAGGAATTGAAGGAGAAGAAGTTCATCCAAGCTAGCGTATCACCGTGGGCAGCACCAGTGGTACTTGTGGGAAAGAAGGATGGGTCATCCAGATTATGCATTGACTACAGGAAGCTTAACGCGGCAACAGTGAAGAACAAGTACCCATTACCCAGAATCGACGACTTATTCGATCAGTTGAGCAAGGCTAGAGTTTTCTCCAAGATAGATCTTCGTTCAGGGTACCATCAGGTGAGGATTCGGAAGGAAGATATTTCTAAGACAGCATTCAGGTCGAAGTATGGACATTATGAATTCTTAGTAATGCCGTTTGGTTTGACCAATGCTCCAGCAATATTTATGGATTTGATGAATCGCATCTTTATGCCATATTTAGACCAGTTTGTCGTTGTGTTTCTTGACGACATTCTCGTATACTCTGCTAGTGAAGAGAAGCATGAAGACTACCTCAGGAGAGTGTTACAGGTTCTGAGAGAGAACCAGTTGTATGCCAAGCTCAGCAAGTATGAGTTTTGGTCGGATCACATTTTATTTTTGGGTCACATCATATCAGGAGCTGGAGTAGCAGTAGACCCCAAGAAGGTAGAAGCAGTAGAAAGTTGGCCAGTGCCCAAGACCGTAGCAGATGTGCGGAGCTTCTTGGGATTGGCAGGATATTACAGAAGGTTTGTGTCAGACTTTGCAAGGCTTTCAGCACCCATGACCCGCTTGACCCGGAAGGATGTACCATTCGTTTGGTCGGCAGAATGTCAGGCATCATTCGAGACTTTGAAGCAGAAATTGATATCAGCACCTATTTTTACATTGCCAGTTGGACCCGGAGGTTTTACAGTATATTGTGATGCGTCAGGTAAAGGACTTAGATGTGTCCTCATGCAACATAGGAAGGTGATAGCATATGCATCTAGGCAGCTTCGGGACCACGAGAAGAATTATCCAATCCATGATTTGGAATTAGCGGCAGTAGTGTTTGCTCTGAAGCTATGGAGGCATTACTTATATGGTGACCGAGTGGAAATGTACACAGACCATAAAAGTCTGAAGTACATCTTTACTCAGAAGGAGCTGAACATGAGGCAGAGGAGATGGTTGGAGTTGATTAAGGATTATGACGTGGAGCTTCAGTATCATTCATGCAAGGCTAATGTAGTAGCAGACGCTCTTAGCAAGAGAGACGGCGCATTTATGTTGACAACACAGAGGCATATCTTAGAAGACCTTCAGGAGATGGGCATCGAAGTTATACTTCCTAGTGATATAGGAGTTCTAACAAGTCTGCAAGTTCAATCCGACTTGGTAGGCAGGATCAAGGCAGCTCAGGCACAAGACCCAAGGATTCAGAAGCTTAGGGCAGAATGTGAGTCAGGACTCAGGAAAGAGATAAGAATTCATGAAGATGGTACACTTAGGTTTGGATCACGTCTATATGTGCCTAGTGGAGATATCAGACAGGAGGTTATGGCAGAAGCTCACAGTTCTCAGTATTCTATTCACCCTGGAGGGACTAAGATGTACCAAGATATCAAGCATCATTTCTGGTGGAACGGGATGAAGAGGGAGATAGCTAGATTTGTTTTTCGTTGCTTGGTATGTCAGCAAGTGAAGGCAGAACAGCAGAGGCTAGCTGGATTATTGCAACCGCTTTCTATTCCGGAATAGAAATGGGAGCATATTATAATGGACTTTGTGACCGGTTTGCCGAGATCACCAAGTGGTAAAGATGCTATTTGGGTGATAGTGGACCGACTTACGAAGGTAGCACACTTTTTTCCTTTAAGAGTAGGACAATCTACAGAAAAGTTGGCAGAGTTGTATATGCAACAGATAGTCAGATAGCATGGAGTCCCTGTCAGTATTGTGTCGGATCGAGATACCCGCTTTACATCGCATTTTTGGAAGAGCTTACATCATAGTCTGGGTACCAAGTTAAGGTTTAGCACGGCTTACCATCCGCAGACGGATAGGCAATCAGAGAGAACGATCCAGACCTTAAAGACATGTTACGGGCTTGCACTCTAGATTTTGGAGGGTCTTGGGAGAGTCACCTGCACCTAGTCGAGTTCTCATACAACAATAGTTATCAAGCCAGTATCCAGATGGCGCCATTCGAAGCACTATATGGTAAGAAGTACAGGTCACCGCTTGTATGGGATGATATCGGAGAGAGGAAGATGTTAGGCCCAGAAATAATTGTTCAGACGGTCGAAGTGGTTAAGGAATTAGAGAGCGACTTCGAGTTGCGCAGGACCGGCATCGTCATTGGGCAGACCAGCATCGTAGACCGTTAGAGTTCTCTGTTGGGGACCACGTATTCTTGCGGATCTCACCTACTCGTGGGGTCATTAGATTTGGCGTTCGCGAGAAATTGAGTTCACGGTACGTGGGCCCATTTGTTATCCTTGATCGGATAGGCGATGTTGCTTATCATTTATCCCTCCCACCTTCGTTACGAGAGGTGCATGACGTGTTTCATGTATCTCAATTACGTAGGTATGTATCGGACCCAAGCCATGTCCTCGATCACTCTGAGCTGGTTGTTGGTACCAACCTATCTTACGAGGAACAGCCTGTGTCCATTTTGGACCGAAGAGAGAAGATACTCAAGAACCGAACAATTAGTCTTGTCCGTGTTGCTTGGGGTCATCACTCCTTGGGAGAGTCAACGTGGGAACGTGAGGATGATATCCGATCACGGTATCCACACCTGTTTGGCTCACAAGGTATATCTCTTTCTGTATACCTTGATTTTCCTGATTCTTCATGCTTATCACCTTATGGGTAGAGCTACTTGATATCGTGGACTGATGGATTTACGTACATAGTACTTGCTTTTGATATGGTAATAATGATTGCTTACTCACTAGAATTGCTTGTATTAGTTTAGCTCCGATATTTCTACCTGCTTGGATTTGAAATTTCGAGGACGGAATTTTTCTAAGGTGGGTAGAGATGTCACTCCCTGTTCCCGGAATGCGTATTTTTTATACATGTACAACTCATGTATATTTATTTAGTATTTATCATGTAGTATCCTGTATTTAAATTCCTTTAATTTCATGATTATTTATTACCTGCATTTTATTCCTGCATTTATTTTCTGCTTAGTCTTGCTTGTGGTTCGGGTTCATGGAGGGTTTCGGGTTGGCTTGGCCGAACCCACAAACCCGTCCCATAACTCCCACCTACCACCACCCTTCCTATTTAAAGCTTCCATCTCTTTCTCTCTCTTCATAACTCTTCTTCTCTATTACTTCTTCTTCTTCCTCTCATCACTTCTCCACCTACCAACCCATCAGCAGGCAAGTACAAATCTTGTTTCTGGCTTGGAGAACCATTTTTATGGTTCATTATTCTTCCTTTCATGATCCTGAGAGAGTTTCGTTCTTGGCATTTTTGATTCCTATGGCTTGTTTTCTCTAGATCTAAGTTGTTGTATTTCGGTTGTTCATGGGTTTTGATCTCCCAACTTGGCGTGTATTCTCGGCTGTCCATGGGTTCTGAACCATGGGAACTCCAGTTCTGACTTGGGACGAAGGCTCCTGAGTCACGCACACGTCTTTACGTGTTTGCGTGTATTTTAGTCACGCACCCGTTCTTACGTGGCTGCGTGACTTTTCACGCTCATACTGTGTTTGCGTGCGTGACTTTTCACGCTCATATTGTGTTTGCGTGCGTGACTTTTCACGCTCACACTGTGCTTGCGTGCGTGACATTTGCGTGCGTGACTTTTCACGCTCACACTGTGCTTGCGTATGTGACATTTGCGTGCGTGACTTTTCACGCTCACACTGTACTTGCGTGTGTGACATTTGCGTGCGTGACTTTTCACGCTCACACTGTGTTTGCGTGCGTGACTTTTCACGCTCACACTGTGCTTGCGTGCGTGACATTTGCGTGCGTGACTTTTCACGCTCACACTGTGCTTGTGTGCGTGACATTTGCGTGCGTGAGTGCGTGAGTTACTTTTTTCATGCTCACACTTGCCAACGTGAACCACTTTTCACGCTCACTCTCACTGGATCTTGCGTGACTTATTGGCCTTAGTATAGACTTGTTGGCGTGACTTCCTGACTTGGGTATTACTATTTGCTCTATAACTTATTCATTTAATGATGGCATGATAATTTTTCTATTATATCCTTACGCCTTTGGCATAAACTTGATAAATCATGATATGATTATAGTGATAATACAGATTGTTATGGGGAATGCGTCTTGTGTCTTGGTTAATTGATGGATATCCAGTAAGACTGGAACTTGGCCTTAAGAGTTATAGACTCGACCCATTTAATGCTAAATGACTTTCATGTCTTGTCACCATTAATGACGATGGTTATCTTGACTAATAATTGATCATGCGTTCCTTGTTGGAACTAAGAGACTGGCTAGTCGTCTTATTGAATTGAATGAATGAGACACGTTCATGTAATGAACTATTGCAATCGATTAGCCGATCCCGAATATTGGTATACAGGCACATGCAGGCTTCAAATTATTTATTTATTATTTATCTTACAAAAACATCATGTGTACTTTATGGTCAAGGCATGATTACTCCGTGGTTAGATTTGATTGTTGCATTACGCTATGTAAAACCTACAACCTAGCCGCACGGGTATAGTTGTAGAGTTGCGCATATCGTACCCCGTACGAAAGTACTCATTTTGAATGACCATGATCCACGGCATGGGATTTCACTCAACGTAGGGACTATTAAGCTAAATAAAATAATGATGGCATGGAGAGAATGGATTCCCGAGTTCTTACATGGCAGCCCTCTTGGGACTAGTAGTGTCCGACAGGCCGGCTGGCTCCCACAGATATTATAAATCTGTCACACGGGCAGGGAACGGTATCTGCTTATATTATTATTGTACATGATTTATTAACGGCGGGCATCCCGCTGGGACTCGTCTAATTACATGATTGGCGCAATTGATTGATTGGATAGACTAGCCTTGCTCGCACATAGTAAGAACTGAGGAATCACTAGTTGCATAATTCCAGGATAACTTGGGACTCACAATAGCAAGCCGTAGTAGTTGATTGGCCGTTCAAGATGATTTGTTTGTGTACTGTACTTACTCTGTTGCCTAACTGAGGTGATCAGAATGTCAGGACATGACGGGCCAACTTCTGTCCTTGTTTGGTTGGGAGGTTGGTTCGAAGTGTCGTGATGTTATGTGAATCCTAGTGAAAAGCAGAGGTCTATTATTATATTCTCTTACTTACTGGTTTAATCCTTCATATCGTGCTCCCTTGTGGTACTTGCTATTAGAGGTCTAACCTCTCTGGTTTTGCATGGCCAGATTTAGAGCCGGTCCCCGAGGATCCAGCTTACTTCTACCTCCACGATGGTCAACACTAGAGGGATGATCGCAGGAGGACTCGAGTGGGTTTCCTTACTTCACCGCTCGTTTTGTCAATTACTTTATACTTAGCCGTTTGGCACCGACATGTTGGTCGGATCGTCTTGTACTTACTTTTACATAATTGTAACTAAAGTCAGACTGCAGCTGATAACAATTGTGTATACTTTACTATACCATCTGGCTATGTTTTGTAAAGCCAGATCTCCAGAACATTTTGACTGAGCGTTTGGGACGCCTTACTGCTTTATCTTACATGTTCTCTATTTCTGCTTCTTATTTGAATGATTGAGACAATAGATGTGAAATAACCATAGAAAGACTTTTATGTAGTATGCACCCCCTCGTCTGGTTAGACAGCATTGATCGTATTATACGGTATTCATCTACCCGTAATACGTAGCTGGCTGAGTCATTCTTCCGCTGTCACTCCCCAATCCTGGAATACGTATTTTAATACGTAAACCGATAAATTATATTTACCTTGAATTTATACTATATTTATTATGCTGTATTCCTTCATGCATTTCCCAAAAATATTAGACAAAATATTATTTCCTAAATTATTTTTTGCATTTGGGCCTATAGTTTTGGCTCATTTGGGTAACCTATTCTTGGTTCACCAATGGTTCATCATGAACCCTTTGGTTCATCATGAACCCATGGGTCCAAGAATTCTATATAATAACTCATCTCCTTCTCTCTCCTCTCATTTACTTCTTCTCATTTACTTCCTCCACCAACCAAGGCAAGTACCAACTTGCTCAAGAGAAGGATCCAAAATTTTGTTAATGATTTTTTACAAAATTATTTGCCAAAACATGTTCTTCTCCTCAATCTATACTAGTTTAGAACTTGGAAATTTCCATTTTGAAGCTTTGATTTTTGTAGATCTAAGTTTTAATCATTTTCGGATTTCCTTAGTTTTGATCTATTTTCGTTGAAGTTTTGTGGGTTTTGATGCTTCCATGTGGAAGAGAATTCCATTTCATCCAAGATGGAACTTTAGAAATCCGGATTTGGAGTTCGGATGGCCAAGTTGTGATGTTTTGAAGTTTGGGGATTAACCATGGTGTTCTTTCTGTCTGGAGGAGACAGTGAGCAGTGTGCTCCTGTTTGAGCACGCTTCCTGTTGGAAGCGTGTCTCCCTTGAGTCTGTGTGACTTTTCACGCAGCACTCTCCCTTGAGTCTGCGTGACTTTTTACGCAGCACTCTCCTTTGAGTCTGCGTGACTTTTCACGCAGCACTCTCCCTTGAGTCTGCGTGACTTTTCACGCAACACTCTCCCTTGAGTCTGCGTGACTTTTCACGCAGCACTCTCCCTTGAGCCTGCGTGACTTTTCACGCAGCACTCTCCCTTGAGCCTGCGTGACTTTTTCACGCTGTCCCCCTTGAGCCTGCGTGACTTTTCACGCAGCTCTCTCCTTGAGCCTGCGTGACTTTTCACGCACGCTGTCGTGAGTGAGTCTGCGTGACTTTCACGCACGCAGCTCCCCATGAGCGTGCGTGCTTTTGTGCGTACGCTTTTGATATTTTATTAGATATTATATGCCCATTTTATATCCTTACGCCTTTTGTCCCGAGCATGATATGAGCACTAATGTGACCCCGGAGAACAAAGTGTTCCTACCCGATACATGTACCTGAATGTCCCAGTTCTTGTTCATGCTCAACAAATGACTCGTAACTCCACGTGGCGTATTTGCAATGATGCATTACACTAAGGAGGATAGCACATATTGACATACTGATTGACATGGATCCTCTTTGGGGTACTCGTACTAAAGTACGACTTTAGGAGGATAATCATGCAGGCCACAGCATGAGAGTCTAAGATTTCACCTAGGGTTAAACTAGGCAACTAAATATACTAGATGCATGGGGAGGGCAGAATCCCGAGATCGTGTTACACCAGCCGCCTTGAGATATTGTCTTGACGCGCCGGCTGGTCTCCACGGATACTGTGTCATCCGCAACGAGCGGATGACTGTATTCGATTAATTCATGCTATATATTACATGTTTTGGCAATGTGGCCTTACGAGGGACCTGTGCTCAATAACACCTGTCTACGCGAACCCCTGGGTTGGCTAGCCTTGCTGGAAAGATACGATCTGAGGATTTTCTAATAACATGACACAAGGATAACCTCGTCCCACTAGAAACTCGTAGACTTGATTGGCCGTGAAAACGACTTGCTTGTATCCTATTACCTTCCGCGAATAACCGAGGGAAGCGGACTGTTGTGGTACGTGATCCAACCCATGTTCTTGTTTGATTGTTGGGTTGGTTATCGTACTATGACAGGCTGTGGACCGAAGTTATGAACGGAAGACTTATTCTGGTTGTGAAGTGCTACTTCTGTGAATGACTGAGGAACATGGTCTATCATGGTACATGATCCAACCCATGTTCTTGTTTGATTGTTGGGTTGGTTATTGTGCTGCGATAGGCTATCGACCAAAGTCACGATCAGGAGATTTTATTGTTTATACCTTTTAACTTATGTGAAAGTTATAGAGTACGACACGTCCCGACTCCATGCGGCACCTTTTGTCCTTGTTTGGTTGTAAGGGTGCCATATGGGCTCGAAGATGTTGCGCCACCCTATATTAGTAGCATAAGTATTACTATTATCAGTCATTCTATTAGCTGGGTTTTAATGTTAACTCTTGTGCCTCTTTGGCGGTACTTGCTATTCGGGGCTGACCCCGCTGGTTTTGTTTGGCCAGATCTCGTAGCAGAGCCAGAGGACACGATCTTCCTCCCTGACATCCATGGTGCATACTAGGAGCATGGCGGTTCGGGGACTCGAGTGGGTTTCTTCTCCACCACTCCTGCTTATACTTTTGTGACGTTTAGCCACCGGCACCTGTTAGCCGGATTACTTGATATTTTGTGTCGGTACATAATTGTAACTAAACAGACTGCAGCTGTGTATAATTTTGTACTTCTGACTCTCTGAGATAGCTAAATTATAAAGCTAGTCTCTCATGACCATTTGATGAAGCGTCGGGGACGCCTTACTGCTTTATCTTTAATGTTAATTTAATTGCTGATTTGACTTGATTGATTGAGACATAGAACTCTGTGGGACCATAGGAGACTTGATTGTAGCACGTACCCCCTCGTCTCTCGACAGCCACGATCGCCGTATGACGTTACGTACCTCATATGGAGTAGCTGGCCTAGTCCGTCTCCGTATTTCGGTACTGGGGCGTGACACCCGCTCTCCAGTATTCTGGTTCTGGGGCGTGACACACAGGTAGAAGCTCGTGGCGCAGAGCTCGCTTGGATGCGTCGATGCATGGAGTTTCTTGGCGATTCGAGGCGTGCGGCCGCGTAAAGTCTGGACTTATACGGGACATAATGTATGGACGTCGCCTTCCGAAGCATCCGATGGCTCAAGATTTGTATTGAGAGATGAGAGAGAGAGCCGAGTGACTTGTAATGTGAGAAGAGTGAGCTTGAGAGATTGTAATCTTGGCCTCGTGCCTATATGTGTAATCTTTGTTTCAATATCAATAAAATGCATCTTTTGAATGATTTGTGTTTTGTTCTAAATTTTTGCTGGCATATTCAATGTCTCTGCTTGGGACTTCTGTGCGACGACCCCATCGCAGCCGCTATAATTGGACGTTATGGAACCCGCCTTGCACGAGCGCAATCTAGGCTCGTGCGGCATCACGCCTTAGCGAGGACGATCGCTCCTACGGGAGCGGGACGTGACTATATATATATATATATTCTCTCCTTAGGGTCACCACCCCATGTGCATATCTCAACAACACACCAAGTATATATTGAGATACACTTATTGGTGATTTTCCAATATGGGACTAAATAATAGGCATGTATTGAGAGCAAGCTTTCTCTACATGTCAATGAAAAGCTCCAACATATATATATATATATATATATATATATATATATATATATATATTATAATGTGTTTAAATTAATTAGCCACTAACATAATTACTAACTGTAATAATTGCACACTTCCAACTACAATAAATGTTTACCTAATATCAATATTAAATTTAATTCAAGGTATTTTATAATATTTCAAAATATATTTGTCGTTTAAAAATACATTTGAAAATGAAAAAAAAAAACACAGAAAAAAAAATACTTGCAACTTAAGTGCTGGCTAGTTAATAATAATTTGACAATTAAGATAAAAAAATACATTAGATTTAGCGGCGATGCTCCGTCACAAGCTATATTGTAGCTAACTTAAATATTAAGATGGTCCACAATAACATCTTTTGCTTCTTTTGAAAATATTTAGAATGTATTTTTCCACGAAGTAGCTCACTCATTAGCTTCATTTGCTATCAAAAATCTTGACAATTCTATTTTTCCAAACCCTCCAGAATTCATTGTCCTAATTTTGGAGGAAAATTGTAATAATGCAGTTCATACTGCTCTGAATTAGTAATAAAGTCTGCGTCTTCCCTTCAAAAAAAGAAAAAAAAAAGAATGAGTAATCTATATAGTGCCTATAATGTAGTTATCTCCCTAAATGTTAAGATGGTTCACAATACATAATAGCATATTTTGTTTCTTTTAGAAAAGATGTAGTAGAATGTGTAATCTATATATCGTAAAAAAAAATTTGTGTTATAGTAATACTTTTAAGTTTGCTATGGTACTTCTATTTCTAATAATATTTGATGCCCAATTTTACGGGCTATGATATATGAACTTAAATTTTTAACAGAGCCAAAAAAATGAAAAAAAGAAACTGAGATGGTGATTATAAATAATTTACTTGAGTATAAGGTTTGAGATGAGAATTGGATTACGATACAACAATCACCTAAATTAAAGGTAAAATTTTGGAGGAAAAAAAAAATCAATTTTGAATTGAACAACAGAGAAAGTTCAATTCCAAATGGCCAACCACGAAATTCTTGTATATATACAACTTTACTTCCATATATACATAAAAAAAAGTTGTTATAGATAAAAGTTTTCTTTTTTTTTCTTTTCTTGACTCTGACCTCTATTTTTTCAAGATGAAAAAAAAATGTTACTATTTTCGCAACCGACTCCCTCTCAAGACGATCACTTATAGCCCAAATGACTGAGATCTGAGCCATTTTTTCCATCTACTCAGGTTCGATCCGGGAAGAGAATGTTTTATTCATTCCATTTAGTAAATGTTAAAAATTTGGAACCCATGAGACATGCAATGAAGCATGTACAAAACCTTGAACGTTACACCGGACATTTTAAAAAATAAAAAAATAAAAACGACACCCTCTCAACAAACAGAAAATTAACCCTCTCAACAAACACAATCAACAAACACAAAATTATCCAGTAATGTAGTCATACATATTTTTGGTTTGGAACAAGTCTAAATGTTTGTCAATGTAACATACATTTCTACTAGCCAATGATATGAATAATAACAATATAATCATATTTTTTGTTTGGACAAATTCTCTAAGATTCAAGAATTTGGAAATGTAACATATATTTCTAATATACACACATCTTTCATTTTTTACGTGGAACATTTAACCTTAAAAATTAAAAAATTTGGAGATGCGGGGGATCGAACCCCGTGCCTCTCGCATGCAAAGCGAGCGCTCTACCATTTGAGCTACATCCCCATTTGATTTTTGGGGGTTTCAATTCATTAAATCAGATTAACAAGAACTCCCTTTTCTCTCTCCGTGACCTAGTTATTAACTTATTATATCCACCGGAATAAAATAAAATAAAATAAAACCTAAAGCGATCGATCGATCGAATGGATTTCCAGGTGGTGGTCCTCGCCGGCGGCGAGTCGAAGAGCCTGTCCCCTCTCCTGTCGGACGAGATCCCGAAGCCCCTCCTCCCCGTCGGCAACCGCCCCGTCCTCTCCTACGTCCTCGAGCTCCTCGAGTCCAGCAACCTCAAAGACCTCATAGTCGTCAGTTTTACTAACCCTAACTCCCTCCATCCCCTCCTCTTCTCCTCTCTCCATCTCTCTCATTCGTTACTCCACTCGCAGGTCGTCGAGGGGGAAAACGCCGCCTGCCGCGTCGGCGGCTGGATCTCCAGCGCCTACGTCGACCGCCTTCACGTTGAGGTCCTTCCCTCTCCCTCTTCTCTTTATTTTTTCTTTCATAACAAAGAAATTGTTACTTTTTTTTGAAGTAGCAAGATGTGTTCGGTATTTTAGTAGCCCCAACGAGACATTATTGATACTGCTACTGATCCATGTTCGAACGAAGTTAGGACATGGCATGATTCATTAGCGGCTAAGCACGATGCCGGACGTTTTTAAGCGGCGATTCGTATTGTTCCTCGCGTCGAGCATTGCTAACGTGCTCATGGTGATATTACTATACTCGTACGGTGGTATGGATCTAGAGACGAGAATGCTAAGATGGATGGATATCAACACATTAAAAGTGCGTGTCGTGGGAAGTTAGAGGTGGTGCCCAATCAAGGACAATACGAGAGAAGACCGTCTTTAGGTGGTTTGGACACGTGCAAGGTAGACAAATAGATGCGCTGATGTAAGGCCTAAATGAACATGGACGGACTTTTAAAGAAATGGTTTTTTGTTAGTGTTACAGAGGACATGTCCCTTAATAGAGCCAGTGGACATCCTAGGTGAACTGGTCTATCTGCTGCACCATAAAACCTGGACTTTTTTTTGGTCAGGGACCATTCACCAGGTTCAGCAAAACCTGCAAAACAGACTGATATTAGCGCCTTTTTTGAACATGAAATAATGGAACCCTTTCCTCCGCTTTATTGGTAACTGGTAACATAATTAAATGAAGCACCCAAATCCTCAAAACACGATTAATAATGACTAAATTACATGGAATTCAGAATTATATGTAGCCCGTAGTAACAACGAAACCTACATAGGGATGATGGCTAGTGACTTACCTCAAGTCTTTCCCTTGTCCCCTTTCCTTTCTTTGCTGCTGCCGATGTTCTTGGCTTCTCTTGCTATTGCTGGCCTGTCGCTCCTCTTTATCTCATTCCCTTCTTTCTTTTGGTGGTGAATGCCCATCCTTTTAGTTTACTTGTTTAGTTGGTGAATTGAGAACTACTATACTCCCTATTTGTACATCTGTACTTAAAATTGGCTTTTTATATGGGCACAACCAAATATGATCATGGCTAGCCCGGATTGTGGCTAGCCCAATTTTTTTTGTTTTTCACAAGGCTAGCCCAAATTTTTGATCATGGCTATCCCAAATTCACCCCCCCCCCCCCCCCCCCCCCCCAAACCCATTTTTTTTTTCCTTCATTTGCAAAATTCCTTCTCTCTCTTCCAAAATCCTCACCCCTCTCTTCTTCTTCCTCTTCTCCTCCATCTCTCCTCAATCCCCAACATCTTCCTCTTCTCATCCACAACTCCTAAATTTTCAACATCTTCCACTTCTCCTCCACCATCCTCCTCTTTTGAAGAAATTAATTCAAGCACACAAATTCTTTCTCAATTTATTTCCAAAATCCTAGAAATTAATTTGAAAAATTCAAGCATCAATTACGTTGTTTATTTCAATTCTTTGTAGCCTATTTGAATGAATTAAACTACATACGGAGTAGGAAATTATCCATTTAAATTAAATCCAAGTATGAACGAACGAGAAAACTCCGCGTCGACAAGGACTGCCCAATTTTCTAGCAGTCCTACAAACTGAATGGACTGCCAGAAAAATGGGCAGTCCAACTCACAACATGTGTAACTTTGGACTGCCCATTCTTCTGGCAGTCCAACATACAGACTGGACTGCCAGATAGTTGGGCAGTCCAAAGTTACACATGTTGTGAGTTGGTCTGCCCATTCTTCTCGCAGTCCAACATACAGACTGGACTGCCAGATAGTTGGGCAGTCCAAAGTTACACATGTTGTGAGTTGGACTGCCCATTCTTCTGGCAGTCCAACATACAGTAAGGACTGCCAGAAAAATGGACAGTCCTTTGTTTCACATGCTGTGACTTAGGACTGTCCAGTTTTCTGGCAGTCCATTCAGTTTATAGGACTGCCAGAAAATTGGGCAGTCCTTGTTTACACTAGTTGAACAACAATATTATGGTTTCCACAAATATTAGGGTTTGTGCATTATGATGAGCCTTTGGGTGCCATTAAAATTGGAAATGAGAAGAAAATTAGGGTTTAATTTTTGGATGTTTTCTTCTCATTTTCTTCTTCTCCGTCGATTGAAAATCGAAATTCGAAATGGGAAGAAAAGTAGGGTTTAAACCCCCATTATACTTGGAGATAGTGAGAATGAGTTGAGAAAGAAAATTAGGGTTTAAACTCCATCAGAATTCTCATTTTTGTTGTTTTTGTTTTCTTCTTCTTCTTTTTCTTGTTGTTCTTCTTCTTCTTGGATGAGTTGAGGAAGAAGAAGAACAAAATTAGAAAAATTGGCTTTTATACCAAAGAGTGGAATAGCCTTGATAACTTTTTTCAATGGCAAACTTGTAGATAAATCAAAAAAAAAAGGGGCTAGCCTTGATAACAATTGGATGTGCCCATATAAAAAGCCTTAAAATTTAGCCCATCTGGTCTCAGTTATGTCTAGTCAACTTTTTACCCATCTTGTACAACTTCTGTTTAGTAAAGTGGAATATCAGTTTCAAGTACCTGTTATCAAGTAGCATTTTACGTGCTATACCATGGTAGTATTATGATTAAAAGAAACTTGGGCCCTCGATTACACATATACCTAATCATTCACTAAAATTTGAAGCATTTCAAGTTATTAGTCAAACTCAAGTTTGGTTACTCAAATATAGTAAAACTCCTATTTTGACTATACATGTAAAAATGGCCAAAGAAGGTTCAATCAATCTTCTGCAGTTTTTTTAATGTATATTAACTCTAAACAGACCTATATTCTTATGAGCCTATATACTTACGAGTTCACGCTTATGCATTCAAAGTCAAAGCAGGACTCGAATATTTGTGGACATCCTCCACTAATAGGCTAAAATTAATAACTAAACCAGTCTAAAATACTAATAAATGGACAGTTGGACACAGGCTATAATTGTGGCTATGGATAACAAATTTACACGAAAAAGGAAAACCTGCAAGCTTAATCCATGTTAAGGTTGGCCAAAGGTGGATGCTCTGATATGGTATTTGATAGAGGTTAATGTATACAAAAAATGGAAAATAACCTCCAAGTACTTGGAAGCAGAGCACAAATGACTCGTGAGAATTTCAATTCATGAGAATAATTTGTAACAAAATGAATCTGTATATTGTCATGTCCCGATTCCGAAGAATCGATAGTCGTCTGCCGGACGTGATGTCGTGCGAACCTAGGTTGCGCTCGCACAAGGCATAGTCATAAGGTTATCCGAAACACAACATCTAATAGAGTACGCAGAGAAATTGAACAACACGTTTGAAACAGAAGGAACTTTTCTTTTCATTGATAATAAACATCATTTACAAGACTATTACAATGGTTGTCGCACGGGCTTACAACTTGACTCGATTACAAAATAAACGCTGATGAGATAGTCGTTCCATACATTAAATCCCCCTTTTATACAACCAAAACACTTCAAACACCTGCTATAGTGGGAAGTCGAGCCATCTTCCTTTGGACTGAATGTAGAGCCTTCAAAAAAGATTTGAAACAAACCTTCGACGCACGGACGAGGCTTCAGAACACAGTAGCGTCGCTTCAGCTAAGATGCACTTTCTTGTTGATTTGGAGCACCCGTGGAGAGCGAGGAATAATACATTGCCGTGTATTGGTGAGTGACTAATTAAATTTCACGTTCTCATTTGGTTCAAGAAGTTATGTGAAACAAGCTATATATGTTCAATGATCTTTCTAGCCATCCTAGTGAATTGTATGCAAGCGTTTGATAGGCATAAACATAAATTACGCTAGAACTTATCCACGACAGAGTATGCCGTGCAATGTGAAGCTTACCATGTTCTTTCCTGTCAATTATTATCATTTACTAGCATAGTGCGTGCGATTTGTATATGTGAAGGTCACTGGCATCACAAGTTATCTTGGACTATAGTTGTTGGGTTTAGACGGCGTCCCTTTCAGCGCGAGTAGCGAGCCCCGCTGAAAGTTCGTCGAATAACCAGTTTTTGCTTTTATCTAGCACAACTATCTTTTGCTTCCTCCTAGGCCGAATCGATCCCATGTCCCGGGGTATCGTTCGAGGAAGTCGTTTCTTGTGCACAAGTTGTCCATGACCGTGCAAGACTAGACTAGTTATTCAAGCATGATCTTTAGTTCGTGAGCAGCTTAACCATTTTTTATCGTTGTTTTGCCGTGTTGTGGCGACAATTATTCAATGACCCAAACTTTGCTTATCGCAGTTCTATAACAGACATAACATATTAAGCATGTAGCAATTTATGGTATGACAATTTTATAGCAGATGTACATAAGAAGGCATGTAGTAGTTTCATGGCATAATAGTTCTACAACGAGCGTACGTGAGAAATCGTGCAACAGTTCATTAAAATTAATCATTCGTGTCCTTTGCATATTCAACTAACATTCTATCGATTGATTGGAGAACAAGAGGGCTAATGAGGAAAGAAGGGTCCAGCCACTCATCTTGATTGTTGGAGACGAGAGGGAAGAAGGTCTTGTTGCGCTAGACGGCGTCTACGCGATCACCTGAAATCGTACAAGCAACACATCAACACTCTACCCTTCTATTCCGAGTTTGATATGAAATACGAAGTTCGAAGAACGCAAGCAATAAAATCTATCGAAAATATTCACAAAAACACATTCATAAAATCAAAGCCAAAGAAGTAAGTGCAGCATGAAAAACAGAGCAAAGAGTGGTCTCTCCCGACTCAGCCGCATAGTCCATTCTCGAGGCGCAACCCGCTGAATATGTGACTTGATTCCGAAGAAGTCATTCCATAACGAGGAAATGATCTTAATTCAATCGGTCACGACCAATCGATAGCGACAATATTTTTTAACCGTGTTCCTCGTGTCGCAACGAGAAACGGGGCACGATGTTGGGATGTGGAACTACATATACCACAATGTATCTAATCAAATAACAATTGATACCATTATTCCCACAACATTTTATAGAGATTCTCTATTCTTAATTACATTGATATGGTATACAAAATATCGCGTAAAGAGTTTCCAATACTCGGCAGCTTGATCGGGCCTCTGTATCCATTAAGCTGATGATATGACAGATCAGACTAGACTTACTTTTACATGGTAAGTTACTTCATTGGGTGCACAAGCTTAAACTTTATAACCAAAAAGGTATGTTGCTCATATCTACCCACCTGTTGGTTCTCTAGGTTTGTGGCAAGGAGGCCACTTGCTCATAGCTACATTGACTTGGAATTTAGCACCAACCCATAGGATCGGCGTGAGGGTGACACTAGTTAACTGTTAAGATAAAACATTGCCATTTCGTTTTGTGGAGCTTTCTTGTTCTCAATAGACCACCCCTATCTAATCAGAGAAGGTTCCGATGATGATTAGTTTGAAATCTCACAGTTGTTTACCAAGAATACAGGAAAAGAGGCAATATGCTTTTAGTTTCTCTTATTTATCTGGACTTTGATAGAGAGCTCTGTTTGTTCGTGGACTTAAGATATGGGTAGTTTGTGGTTCACGACAACAACAATAACGAAGCCTTTATCCCAAAGTTTTGGCGGCTAGGGTAGTTTGTGATTAGGATGTTTGATCTTGGATGCTTCTGGGCAGTGCAGACCATCATGAATTGTCAATTTTTCAATGGAAGCGCTGATTAACTAAAAGTCTGAATATTTGGATTCAATCATCAATTTGGAACTGTATCCTGGTTTTCTTGTTTGAATATCTTATTGTTGGAGATGTTTAATGTGCATGATCTTACATACGTGGAGGTTATGATTTGGGTGAGTGCTTTGTTTGCATGTTTACTCGCTTTGTTAGTTAGTAGTGGCATCTTCCAAATGTTAGCTGGTGTAGATAGATCATAATCAAATTTAACTATGATCATTTCTGCAGGTAGCTGCAGTCCCTGAGGATGTTGGAACTGCTGGGGCATTGCGGGCAGTGGCTCACCACCTTACAGCAAATGATGTTCTGGTAAACATTTCAGCCTTCAAAGCTCCTGTCAACCCTTAAGATTCAATTTTTTTTCCCCGCTACCTTACAGCATTTTTTTGTTTGTGTAGATTGTGAGCGGTGACCTTGTTTCTGATGTGCCACCTGGAGCAGTGGCAGCAACTCATAGGAGGCATGGAGCAGCAGTTACTACATTGCTATGTAACGCTCCTATCACTGGACCTTCTGAGTCTGGATCTTCTGGAGGAAAGGACAAGGCGAAAAAACCAGTCAGACACAATATTGTGGGGCTTGATCCTACAAGGCAGTTCTTGCTACTTGTAGCTTCAGGTTTTCTTATTTGACTATTCCTACATGTTTGAAGCAGCTATTTTGAGTGGGTAATCATTATGTTTCGTAAATTTCAACAGGAGCTGAGGTTGATAAAGATATTCGGGTTCAAAAGAACATACTCCGTGCTGTAGGTCAGGTATCAACAATGTCTGCTGTTAGCCAATCAACACTTCTATACAATTGTATATATGAATTTAATGTTTGCTAATTAAACATCTAACCACACAGAGTTATTGATTATTTTCCAGATGGAAATTCGTGCTGATCTCATGGATGCCCATATGTATGCCTTCAAAAGGTTTGTCATTGTTGCATATACACAGAGATCTAATTTCGCTTCATGTCTTCTCCAACCTTCTTCTAAACTTTTGCTATCGTTGGGCTGGATATCCTCTTGTTATGTTTCTGATCAAGATAGTTTTTCAGGACCATTCTACAGGAGGTTTTGGATCAGAAGAACACGTTTCATAGTATTCGGCATGATGTTTTACCATATCTTGTTAGGACCCAGCTGGTATGCTAAGTGAGATAATTGGCCATAGTTCAAAGTAGTAATCCTTATCTAAATTATTGACAAAATATGAATCAGAGATCAGAAGTGTTGGCAAATGGATTTAATCACAGTGAAGACGGCTGGAATGGTACTCTTTCTTCACAGAACAACTTGGCATGGCTGTCTCAACACAGAGTAATTGCTCCCTCTGCATTTCATGGACATGATTTGGGTCCTAAAGATTCAGCTTCTGTTCCGAAGACACATAAATGCTGTGCTTACATTGCGAACAAAAGCAAGTATTGTGCTCGTCTAAATTCTATTCAAGCATTCAGTGATATCAACCGTGATGTAAGCAGTATGCATAAGCGATGCTCCTTTATATTCTTCTCACTTGATCGTTTTCCATTTGAGTTTTTCACACAGCATTTGATTATTATTTTTCATTTACCCTGAATGTAGGTTGTAGGAGAGGCTAGTCACCTTTCTGGTTATTCTTTCTCTGTGCAAAATAACATTGTTCATCCGTCAGCAGAGCTTGGATCTAAAACGACTGTAAGTAGATCTCATAGTTACTACGTGTACATTACTTGAGAAGTCTTATTTTGTCATATGTTACATTGGATTCTGTTTTGCTTTTTTGCTGAGCTTCCATTTTTTTTATCATGGGAAGTGATCAAAGAAAGTCTTATGCTCTTAGTTTATATATCTTCGTCTTGCAAACAGAATCATACATTTAGAGGCTGTTTGTTTGCCTGTAAATGGAAATCCTTTGCAGCCTTTGCTGCTGTAAGTGATGTTGCAGCCAAACAGCCACTTAGTTGGATAAACTGTTCTTTGATGTATCGTTTGTTCATCCCCTCCTTTTGGTTTAGGTAGTTGTACACTGGTTAATTGCTGAAGGTTACTAATTGTATGCATATCAGGATTTTAATCTTTCTATTTTTACTCATGTTTCAGTTTTAATTTGTTTGTGAACCTGTTTTCCTCTTTTTGGAAACTCTTTTTCTTGCAGAGAATATTATTCTTGCATTTTTATGGCACATTTTACAGAACTCTTTTTAATATTGTCTTGTTTCTTGCCAAATTGTCTCATTCTAGGGGCTTTCTCTATGTTCTTTTTTCTTGTAACTTAGTTACATTGATGGTTTAGGTTGGCCCACAGTGCATGCTTGCTGAAGGTTCAAAATTGGGTGATAAATGTAGCGTGAAGCGTTCTGTTATTGGTCGCCACTGCAGGATTGGTTCAAACATAAAGGTAGTTTCAAATAAAGAAGTCATACAGTTTTCCTTGAAGCAATATTTATTTACTTGTTCTACTTGTATGTGTCAGTGCTGATCTGCCATTTCCATTGTTATGGTTATTGCTGTGATAAGTTTTTACCAGAGTTGAACATGAGCTAGGTCCTGCAATAGAGCTAAATTTTTGGTATTTTACTTATGAGTTACACTCCTAATCGATAATATATATTTTGAACTTACAGATTGTTAATTCTGTTGTGATGAATCATGTCGTTATTGACGACGGGTGTTTAGTTCAAGGTTCCATTGTTTGTAGCAATGTCCAACTTCAAGAGCGTGTTGTTTTAAAGGATTGCCAGGTGATCTCACACACAACTCTCTTGTTACAAATTACATCTGATTAAAACAAATTTCTTATCATTTAAATATCTTCATGTTCTCTTGCTTGCTTGCAAAGTGATGTATCTCACTATCTAACATCATACTTTTGATTGTACACCACCCTCACTCTTATGCCATTGGACTAATGGTAAATCTTCAATCTGAAAATTTTGCCTTTCCCGTGTATAGTCTATATCTCTACCATCTTTTCAAAAGCTTACTTTTTTGGTTAGTTAGACGACTTGGTTGTTTAGAAACTAAACTCCATTAGCAATGTATTTCTGCGGTCCAGAAGCACATTCTCTTCTGCCAGAAGTCATATATCCATCCTTTGGCAAAATGTTCCCAGTTAAATAGGGTAAAGTGCATTTAAACCCTCTCTAGATTTGTCTCGTTCGCAAAATAAGATCTTTTAGAAAACTTAAGCAGTATGGACCTCCCTAGATTCTGCTTTTGCTCAGAATGGCTCTTTCCGTCAAGTGACCGTTAAAAATGGTCGTTAGTCACATTTTTTTTCAAAAAAAATAAAAATAATGACTAAACTACCCCCTCCTCCTCCCTCCGCCGGCGCCCGCCCGCCCCCACTACCGGAGAGAGAGGGGGGCGACCCCCTCCTCCCGTCGCC
The DNA here is from genome assembly GCA_029216955.1 of Iris pallida. NCBI lineage: Eukaryota > Viridiplantae > Streptophyta > Magnoliopsida > Asparagales > Iridaceae > Iris > Iris pallida. The sequence continues at coordinate 5,957,681 of JANAVB010008197.1, forward strand.
GGCGAGCGCCCGCCCCCCCCCCCCCCCCCCCCCCCCCCCCCCCGAACCCACCCCCCCTCCTCCCTCCGTCGGCGCCCGCCCGCCCGCCCCCACCACCGGAGAGAGAGGAGGGAGTGAGGGAGGGGTAAAATCGTCTTTTTAGGTCATTTTAACGGTTATTAACAGCGGGAGGGGTGAATTGAGCAAAATCGAAACGGAGTGGGTTTTTCAAATCAGGGAGTCTTTAATTGTGTTTTCGTAACATCTAAGGAGGGTTTAAATGCACTTTACCCCAGTTAAATACCTATTTTGATGACACGATTTCACTATTTGGCTTAATGTGTCATAGAGATGAATGTAATTCCGACCAGGAGTTGTATCAGCTTGCCTCTTTGTATAGTCTCTTTATAGTTTAGGGGAACTTGGAGGGTGCTCCTTGGGATGAGAAGTAAGAAAGAAATGGATTGATTCAGGGCTTCTGATCTGTTTTTGGATTAATTTTGGGACTTTGGGTTGGGTTTGCTGTTTGTCGGTTTTGGACTTCGGATTCATTTAAAAGAAAATGGCTGTTTGTATTTGGTTCCGACCAGGTGTCCCATGGCGTGCAATGGCGCACTCGGGCACGTGCCCCGACGAACCTGAATGGCACTGGTCATGACAAGCCGCTCTGGTACGCCAATGTTGAAGGAAGAGTATAAAAGATGAGACAAATTGAGTGGCCAGGAGAGAGTGTCTTGAGTACCAACCATCTAACCATTCACATGGCTAACTGCCGACTCATGCATCAAGCAATTAACTGAACCTCCAAATACCAATCATATTCACATGTCCACATGGTGGCAATGAGTAAACGGCACATCGGAGCAGGCGTCATCAGCGTGAGGCGCAATGTGCTGACCAATTTTGTTGGATATGTGATATCAGCTGGCATGTCAGGAGTAGCCCCGCATCTTGCCCAATTTTCTCACTGAACAGCTTAACATGCAAGTCTGTTTTGTTTTGGGTTCTAAACCGACTTTTCAGACATTTTGGCCGACATCTATAACTGTGAGAGCCTGAGAGATGGTAGACTTATTTTGATTAAATCAATGCTGATGATTCTACCATTACATGTTATCATTCTATTATTCTCCATCATGGGTTATCCTAAGGTTTGATAAAGCTAGAAAATCTTTTCTTTGGAAGTGTAGCGGCAAGGTAATGCTGATAAATGGTCTGATCAGCTGGGAGGATGATTGTCGAGAAAAAAATGAGTGGATTAGGAGTTTTGAGTACGATATAGGAATTTAGCACTCCTTGTAAAGCGGAGATGGAAATTACGGGTACACCCAAGTCTAGCTTGGTGCAGGTTGGTTCTGAATAAATAATTAATCCAGTCATTTTAGGCATTGGATGAGAGAAAAATACAAATTGCTCCATCCTTTTGGAAGGTTTTAATGGAAAGAAAACATAAAATTCAAAGATGGGATGGCTATCACATGTGAGAGTGGTACACTGTAAGTTTTGGTTGCAAAGATGGGCTAGTATTCAGCTTATTTCCATATAGTTTCCTTCTCTTTTTAACATTGCATGGGACAAAAGCCACTCTCTAGCTTATGAATGGGAATACATGATGGGGTATGAACTATGGAGTTGGAACCCTATCCTTTTCATGCTATAATAGATGACAGAATTCAACAAGTGAATTGTAGTAGGAATTTGCTAAATTCTGTCCAATTAGGGCAGGGATAGGACGGTAGAAATAGGAAGTATCATCAGGACTATTCTCTGTTAATCATTATATAATTTAATCAAGCCTTGATGTGGCAGGTGGGTTTGGCGAAAAGGTGTTTTCATTGAAGTGAGCCTTTAGAATAGACTTTTGATAATGAAACAATATTTTCAAAAGGGCAACATAGGATCACTTTTGTTATGATGTATTAAATCCTAACATTTTTGGGTTAGTGTAGGTAGCTCCTAATCCTAGTCGGTATGTGCCCAAACTTTATGGGTACTTTGGAACTCAGGCTAGGAATATACCTAGGTCCAATTTAGGGTGATGAGAAGCTATATAGCCTCTACATGAAGATCACTAGATCATCTGACAAAAAATCAGGAAATTGTAATATGAAAAGTCTAGTCTGTAATCCTCCAGATATGTTTAGTGAATTATCCTGTTGTTGGGCGTGGTTTCTCCCATTCAGGTTTTCCACGTAAAGTCAGTGTTTTCTGTTCATCTTTTCTGTGATTTGTGCGTTCAAAGGCTTCTCGATCTCATATGTCGTAACAACTTTATCGTGATGTGAGATAGAAGGGGAATCAATTCATTATTTCTTCACTTGTGATCAATGTTCTAAAAATAGCTAGGCGGAGTCGGTGCGCCGGAGCGCCGAACTTAATTTTTTTTTTTTAATTTTATATGTAGACATGGATGAGTATTATGTATATATTATTATGACACACATCTTCAAGTGGTCTCTTGGCTAGGTGGATGAACTTAAGTCTTTGTAATTGAACTGGTCTTGAGTTCAAATCTTGTAAGACACCTTTTTTTTCCTTTTCCTTTTTCCTTTTCCTTTTTACTTTTTTCCTTTTACTTTTTTATTTTTTGTGACTCACTCTATATATCTCTCTCTACTTTCTCACTTTGTTCTCCACTCTCTTCTCCATCTCCACTCTCTGTTGAGAGTGGAGTCAACAGAGCAGCAACGGCAGTAGGGCGGCGGCGGCGGCGGCGACGGCAGCAGCAGGTGGGGCCGGCAGGCGCATGCAGCGACGACAAGCGGCGTCGACGGAGGCAGCGGACGGCGGCGTTGGCCGTAAGTTTTATTTTTTTGAAATTTTGAGGTCCGCCTAGATCCGCCTAGGTCTGCTTATGGCCGGACAGCGCCTAGGACCACCGCCGAGGCCAAATTCGGTGCGGCCGGCGGCCGCCTAGGCCGATTTTTAGAACACTGCTTGTGGTTGTCAGTCATAATTGTGCTCATCTACAATCATAATTTGTTTTTCTTTGCTGACCTTTCAATTTACTGCAACTTTTTTGGACATGGGGATTGGCCGAAAAGGTTAGGGAACAAATAAGTTTCATTGAAGTGAGAATGCTATTATGCTGAGCCTTTAGAATAGACTTCCCCAGTATGAACAACCTTCTCAGAAGGGGTGGTGGAGGATCACTTTATTGTCCGTGTGAGATAGAAGAGGAATCAGTTGATCATAATTTCTTGTGATTCTGTCAGTCATATTTGGGCTTATCTACAAACAAAATTTGTTATTCTTAGCTGACCTTTCCATTTACTGGAACTATTTTGGATATAGCGATTGGCCAAAAGGTTATGAAACAAAAGTTTCATTGAAGCGGGAATGTTATTGTGGCTGAGCCTTTAGAATAGACTTTTGACTATGAAATGGGCCGTTAGCAGAGGATCACTTTGTTGTCCATGTGAGATGGAAGAGGAATCAGTTGATCATAATTTCTTCACTTGTGATTCTATCAGTCATATTTTGGGCTTATCTTAAAAAAATCTGTTTTTCTTAGCTGACCTCTCAATTTACTAGAACTATTTTGGATATGGGGATTTCGCCGAATGGGTATGAATACTTAAGTTTCATTGACATGAGTATTGTGGCTGAGCCTTTAGAATAGACATTTGACTATAAACACTCTTCTCAAACGGTGTTGGCAGAGGATCACTTTGTTGTCTATGTGAGTATAAGAGGAATCAGTTGATCATAATTTCTTCACTTGTGATTTTGTCAGTCATATTCAGGCTTATCTACAAACAAAATTTGTTTTCCTTGGCTGACCTTTCAATTTACTGGAACTAGTTTGGATATGGGGGAGAGGCTACCAGAAGTAGATAATGTTATGTGATGTGATTGTTGCTCAAAGTCGGTTCTCCGGTGGATTTGGAGAGAGAGAGAGAGAGGTGGAATATTGTTTTCTTGTAAGAAAATAATTTTCTCTCTATTGTTAGTCTTATCTACTCTGTGGATACACAGAAGCTATAGAGAAGGAATTCAAGAAGGGTGTTGCTAGATATCAACATAGGATTAGTAATGGATGGGCTGTTATCTTCTTTCTTGGGAATCAAGTTTCAATATCTTGTAATATTTGGTGCATTCTATCGAGGATCTGATCCTACTTTTGTATTAAATAATGCCTTAAGGTTTGCAGCCTCTGGGTGATTGATGATGGGAAGGCTTCCCTCAAGTATGAAGAAATTCTTGTTCCAAGCCTCCCAAACAATTGAGGGGGCTCGTAGGAAGGAAATCTAAAGATTCTTAAACCTTTTAATTAAAAAAGGCGCTGTAAGCTGCGTTGTTATAGCCTGCATATGACATACCTAGCACTGAATCAAATCGCTTAGAATGCTTAAAATAGGCCATTAATGTTTTAAACCGATAATAGATACAGGCATACGCTTGCATATGCAAATATTACTGAGCATGCTCGATATATAGTACCACTAAACTATGTATAGTATATATTGCATACTTTGTTTAATGCATTTTTGGCTATATTCTTCTTTACATCCTATTTCTTTCCTTTTCTAAAAAAGAAAAGAATGCTTGTACACTCTACATGATATAAGTTGCAAATTTTTACATTCCGTGCTTGTCGCTTTCCTCTGTTTTCCTCCAGGTTGGAGCAGGTTATGTTGTTACATCAGGAAGTGAGCACAAGTCGGAGTCATTAGCAAGAAAGTAGGATATACATAAGCTCTTTACTAATTGACTTCTTTGTATGCTTGAAAGCTGAAGTAGCATAGAGTTAGCATATATGTATGGGAACATGAAAGGGAACCATATTTGAGTTTTCATTTTTCAGACAAAAGGTGGATTTGTTTGTATGGATATTGGGGTGTTAATGTTGTTGGGGGTTGGTGAGGGTGCAGTTCAAATTTTGATTATTGATTAATCGATTAGTTTTGTAAACAAAATACACATTACTGCTGTTATTGTTTATGCCAGGTCAACAATTGCGATTCATTGAAGTGTATGCTAGATCAGTGAATGAAACAGGTGTACTGTAGTGTGTAGATTGATCCGTGTTGCACAGGTAAACTATTCTAGAAATTCTGGGTCTTATATGAATATGGCTTAATTGTAACTTGATACTAGGGCCTACTTGATACCCTTAACTATTTCAATTTTTTAACTTGTTATCTTAATTTTTTTTTGTACAACTTGACCCTGAAAAAAAAATTGGACAAAAATATCCATACTCAAAATTTAAAACTACCCCCTCCACCACAGCCCTTGTCTTGCCCCCCTCTAGCCGCCCTCGGCTGCCCCACCCCCTCCCTCTGCCTGCACCACCGCCTACACCCCCCCCATCTCTCCGTGATGTCGCCGCCATCGGTGCATTTGGGGAGAGCAGTCAGGGAGGGAGAGCTGGGCGGGGGTAGCCGGAGGGGGGAGGGGAATGGCAGGGGTAGTTTAAATATTTTTTTTTAGGGTATAAAGTTGAAATTATTTAATAGTTAATGGTATCAAATTGTGTATATATATTTATATATTTGTTCACGTTTTACCTTTTAGATCTTATATCTTTACTCCACTTGAACAAATACGTGCCCAACATTACACAATATGAACGAAAAGAGAAAGAAAGAACAAATATATATATATATATATATATATATATATATATATATATATATATATATATTCCATGAGATCGAAGCCACCATAATCTGAAAATATGTTTACCTTCAAACTTAAGTTGCGGCCTCTCTCTCTCTCTCTATAATGATGCGTTCCACCAACTTCACGCTCTGTTCCAAATCTCTGTCTTCGTTCCCCCCTTCTCTCTCACTATTTCTCCGCCACGTATGTCACTATTAATCGCCGCTAACTCCAAGTCGTACGCAGGATAGTTCTTCTCGTACGGCTTCAACTGTCTGGAGGCGAAGGATATCACCTTGTTTCGCTGCATGAGCACACATCCCAAGCCCTGGCCTGAAGCATCGCTGAATATCTGAAAACCCTCTGGCCCATCCGGAAGTGCGAGTATAGGTGCCGAAATTAGTTGCTGTTTTAGCTCCTGGAATGAAGCTTCACAGTCATCCGACCACTTATACACGACTCCCTTTTGAGTTAGGCGAGTCAGTGGCGATGCAATCTTCGCGAAGTCTTTCACGAAGCGTCGATAGTATCCCGCCAAACCAAGAAAGCTTCGAGTCTTACTAGCAGACGCAGGCCGCTTCCAATCAGCAACAACTTCCACTTTCTTCGGGTCGACTGCAATGCCTTCGGACGAAATGATGTGACCAAGAAAGGATACGCTGCTTAGCCAAAATTCACACTTACTCTGCTTCGCGTATAACTCATTTTCTCGAAGTGTCTAGAGCACGGCCCGTAGATGTTCTACATGCTGCGCCCTATCCTTCGAGTAGACGAGAATATCGTCAATAAAGACTACCATAAATTTATCAAGGAAGGGTCGAAATACCCGATTCATCAGATCCATGAAGGCGGCAGGGGCGTTCGTCAGGCCGAATGGCATCACCAGGAACTCGTAGTGGCCGTACCGAGTGCGAAAGGCTGACTTTTGCACGTCGTCTGACTTGATCTTGAGTTGATGATAGCCCGAGCGGAGATCAATCTTCGAAAATACCGAGGCGCCTTGCAGTTGATCGAATAAGTCGTCTATGCGGGGCAATGGATACTTGTTCCGGATGGTTCTCTCGGTAATCGACGCACAGACGCATAGACCCATCCTTCTTCTTCACGAACAACACGGGCGCTCCCCACGGTGAAACACTAGGCCGAATAAACCTTTTATCGAGTAACTCTTATAACTGGACCTTGAGTTCCTTCAGCTCGGCGTGAGCTATTCTGTACGGGGCCTTGGAAATTGGTCGAGTATCGGGAAATGTATCGATGCTGAACTCGATTTCTCGGTCGGAGGGCATGCCGGGTAGCTCGTCCGGGAACACATCGGGGAATTCTGCCACAACGTCGGTCTGACCCGCGTTTGTACCATCCTGTTGCATGTCTCGGACGGACGCCAAATAGCCTTCGCACCCAGAATGTAGCATCCTCCGAGCAGAAATCGCTAAAATCAGCATGCAGGTCGACGATGCCTCACCATACGAAAAGCAGAATTCAGGCACTCCTGGTATGCGGAAGGTGACCGTCTTTCTGGCGCAGTCTATGGTTGCGTTGCACGGCCCGAGCCAATCCATTCCCAGAATGATATCAAAGTCCTTCATATCTAGGACTATCACGTCAAGACCGATCTTTTGACCGCCGATACAGATAATCCCGTCGGCACAGGCTAAATTAGTGAGTATCGGTGTGCCGGAAGGTGTGCTTACGCTAAGGTCGAGATCTAATGATGTTATCAAAAATTTGTGCTCGGCGGCAAAGTCCGCCGATATAAAACTATGGGAAGCACCTGAATCAAATAGTATATGAGCAGGCACATTATTGAAACTAAGTATACCTGTCACGACCGTATCTGACGCAAGCACTTCATCTCGAGTCATGGCGTAGACGCGGCCCTGGGCATTGGGGCGACGGTCTTGGCTATTTTGCGGTGCGGGTTGAGGTGCTCGAGGCGCCGGAACTTGATTCCCCGGACGGTGCTGTAGATGCTGAGGCGCGTCCAAGTTGTTTCTTCTACGCTTCGGGCAATCTCCATGAAAGTGACCCCTTTTTCTGCAAATGAAACATCCACCATTTTGAACTTTACAGTCGACGGCGAGATGTCCGTTCCGGTTATATTTTGTGCAGTGAGGTCCCTGGTTCCGCACCTGATGTCCGCCCTGGTGCCCGTTGTTCGGACGCTTGGTCACGTTGTTTCCTCCCGCATGGCTAGGGCGTTTGTGATTGTAGGTATGCACAGCGCCGACAGCACCTGGAGGATATTGGCATTCAAGGCGGAGGACGTGGTTGAGAGACTCCTCCATCATTTTGTATTACGGAACGGACACGTGGGCGTAGATGGATGGTCGTAGACCCACTTCGAACCGTCGAGCACGACTCGCCAGGGAGGGCAGGAATTCTCCAACGAACTTGGCTAACTTGTTGAACTCTGCTGCATACTGCTGTACCGTCATATTCCCTTGCCTTAGATGCATAAATTCATTTTCCTTCTCTTGTCGAACGGCTTCGGGGAGGTACTCGATCTCGAACGCCTCACGAAAGGTGGCCCAAGAAATTGCCGCTGTCTCGTCGTCGCGTCTGATCGCTCGCTTTTGCACGGCCCACCAGTCGTGCGCGTTCGACCAGAGTAGAAGTTGAGCGCATGTGACTTTCTTGGACTCTTCGACGCCCAGGAGCTCGAACTTAATAATATAACCATCTCTAACAATTAAAACAAACAAAATTATTTTTTACAATTTAACAATATTGTCACAATTTGCTATAGTTGGTTATAATCATTCTAGATTGTTATAACAGTATTCAATTGGTTATGTAAGTTATTATAAAGATTATAGTCTACATGTTTCAGATTAAGAGATGAAATTAAGTATTTAGTTTCACATATATATTTAGTTAAATAATTGGAGAGATAAGTTTTAATTTAATTGTATATCTGTTCACGAGAGACAAGTGCCCACTTAAATATGAAGAATAGATATAAAAGTTTTTCATATAATAATTTAGGTTGGTTGGGAAAGAGTTTGAAACAAATAAAATTTTCTAGATATGTCTACCAACTTTTCAAAAGTTGGATAGGAAAGTACATAATTTTTCTTAATTCTTTTTTCTTTTCACATAAAATATAAACTAAAATTCAAAATTCTACTCCCTTCCGGTAACTGAAGGTTGGTTGCTTTCCAGAATTGAATAGTTGAGGACACATAAAGTGTAATTTCAACGTTAAATATTGTAAATTAACAATACTTGTTTGTAATTCGCTCATTCTCCCATCTTCCCTAACCAACGGCCAGGATGAAGCGGTTCCACTGTCCGCTGTGCGGAACCAAACAGCGTAAATCCCCACAAGCGACGAGTGGTTTGTTGGGACTCATTTGGCTGACCGAGCAGTGAAATCATAGGAAAAAAAATGAGAAAGAAATCTATTCAAGAAAAGGACGAAAAGAGAGAGAACAAATCCAAAACCCAAAGCTGAGACTTTTCCTTCTTCCTCTTCTCCATTTCCACTCTCATAAAAATCGAGTCTTTTTTCAGTTCGTCAATCCCCAAAATTCCAATATTTCCTCTTTGAGCTCGAGAACCATGAAGAAGAAGCTCGATACCAGGTTCCCAGCGGTACTCTCTCTCTCTCTCTCTCTCTCTCTCTCTCTCTCTCTCTCTGTAATGAATTTGATGGTGATGCATGGGTTTTTATGGTTTTTAGGGGGGTTTTGCTATATGGGTTTCTTTTTACTGGGTTTGGGATTAGGGCTAGCTTTAGCCCTTTATAGTCTTTATATTTGTTTGAGTTTGTAGAGTTCAGTGTGGTTGCCTAATTCTTGAACTTTGTCTTTGATCAAATTAATTGTTCGCTCATTTTGAATGTTTGGAATGATGGGGGAATTGGGAAGGAGGTTGTAATGGTACTAAGAGTAAAGGGAGGATATCAAGAATTTGTCGGTGTTGTGGGATTTAAAGGGGAAATATTGGCCACCTTGTTGAAGTGGAAGAGGAGCTAGGAAGCTCGGACGCTCCAAAATTCGGTGCCATGTGTCCATGTCCATGTTGTGTAGTGTTGGACACGTTTTTGACGTGACACTGGGATTCCGAATTGCAGTAAGAAGTAGCAAGGTCAATGTCGTGTGCGTGTTGCTGTGTCCCTATGGTGTCATATTTTTGTGTGTGCAATATTTTTCAGGAGCTTTTGGAATGATTAAACACGAGAGAATGTTTTAGAACTTTTTGTAAGGCCATTGCCCTTGTGATGATTTCACATTCATACTTGGATTGGAGCAGTGATCAATGTTTTACACGGGTCCGTCAGGACATGACATGTTCATGGGCCTCATGTGCACCATTATTGGCCCACTTGCCGTATACATGAGACCTAAGCACACATATATAAGCCAACAAGTTCCGAATTCATATTCGATTTGGGACTAAACCTTTGGTTGATTTGGGACTACGTGGTATGCCATACGTGGACATACATTTGGTTTTTGTGCCTACGTGGTATGCGTTTATTTCCAAGGGACCTATGTTATATGGACACGATACAATATAAATATGGTGACACATGCAAGGCACATATTTTGGGTGTCATCTAGTGTGTTTTGGAGTGCCTATGGCAGTCCAAAATGTTCTTATACGACATAACACGAATGTCGGCATATGTCTATAACTAACCTTTCTTCGGATGATCCGAATTGTTTTGCTACAAAATAAAGTTAGATATTGAAAGCAATAAAAATAATAACAAGCAAGTATCCGTATAATATCCGATACTAATAACAATCTCGTGAATACAAGTGTGGATGTGGATGGTGAAAAATATAAAATATTTAGCATATTTCTCAATCAAATATTAATATTAGTATTATCATATGAAAACTTAATCGATTATCCGTAATCAAAATACTCAATTAATACTTAGGCTAACACATCCATCCTTACTCCCTAAGGTTGTAAAAGTCGTTAGGCACTAGTCGGACGGACACGAACACCTAGCTAGTCTAGGCGGCCGCCTAGTACTAGACGGTTCCAAAAAAAACATGCTAAAAATTGTAGCAATTGTCTAGAAAATCCAAAAATATGCATAGTCGGACGTCAGGAGGCACTAGACGGGCGTCAGGAGGGCACCAACTGCCTAGCACCTAGACGCCAGCTACATGCCACATACACCTCCTTTACTGCTTTCTTCTTATGGCTATAGCTAACCTGGGGACATTTTTGTCTTTCACTCTTTTTGGTTAGGTCTAGTCAAAGGTTAGCTTACTATACGTGGATGGAAACAATCCTCCTCCTAAGTAGGGAGTTTGTAACTAGAGGACCTCTAAGAAGTAACAAGATTGAACGGACTTGTATCTTAAAAACCCTCGACTCAGAACACTATATACATGAAGCGAATTCTTCTTTGGAGCTTACCATTCGTTTGCCGAAAGGCCTAGTGCTTATCCATGATCTCTCATTCTCTCTTTCCTGCAACAGATAATTGTATTACAACCTATGCCCTTGGCTAAAATCGAGGCTTATTACATCATACTCGTTCCACGACCTAGGCTGGGGTCTGATTCCTTGTAGGTCCATCCTCATTTTTTTTTTCATGTGATGTATCCTTAGTCTGGCTTCCAATCAATCACTACCTTAATATCTTGGTTCATCCCCCTTTAATATTTAAGCGTATAGCGTGTCCTTTTAATATGTAAGCGCATAGCACCTCTGGAGGATTTGAACCTCCAACTTGATATTCTGCGTCCTTATGTTCTTAAGAGCCAACTACTTCAGCAAGTGACTTGCCCTCAATTTGATCACTTTCATTAAATTTTGTTGTGCTTTAGCACCGTATCAATTTTTTTTTCTTATGCTTTTCTTCAGAAATCATTTCCCTGCCTGGACTAGAACCTAGGACTTATGTAGAAATTCAGTTAGTCATATTTGGTATGTGTTGGTTCCAAATTAATTTTGCTATTTTCTTTGATGTATTTTGGTAAGAAAAGATAGCCTAGTTATTCCTAAAACAACAACAACAAAGCCTTTATCCGCAAATTTTGGGGTCGGCTGTCTGAGTCTTCTTCTTCAATCGGGCTACCATCCCTTCTATAACACTAGCAAAGATTATATTCTTCAAGCCATGTTCGTCTAGGCCTACCTCTAGTCCCAGTGACTCCATTAAATACTATCTTAACTTTCCTCCTTATGGGAGCATCTATTGGTTTGTGTTGCACGTGTCTAAAACGATCTCTCATCTTGTCCTCAATTGGAGCCACCTCTGACTTCCCAAGAATTCAGTCATTTCTTATCCTATCTTTTAATGTATTGTCACATCCATCTTAGCATAGCCTAGTTTATTCCTGGTTCAGTAGAATTTAGTGGTGGAGGTGGAAGGCTACACCTAGGTTTATAATAGTAATAGAATTGTTGTGTATAAATGTTATTTTGGTTCTTGAAGTTGGAAATTAATTCTAGGCCTTATGTTAACATTGAATGCATTAATTGTGAATTACCTGACTTCCACTGGAACGTTCTCTTGAAGTCCTTTTATGCCGTTCCAAACTTTATGCTAAAGTTTAAGCAGTTTTAAAATTATAATATTTTGTAATCATATACTCTTATATGATGAAACATTCTATATGATATGAGCCATATTATCTGATTATCTATTTGCAGTCTCGAATAAAGAAGATTATGCAAACAGATGAAGATGTAGGGAAGATAGCAATGGCAGTACCTGTTTTAGTATGTGAGTGCTTCTAATCATTTGGCATTGACCTGTTACTTCCTCTAAGTATTATATTTCTTCATATACTTTCAGGATTAACCTTGCTAATTGATTTTCTCTTAAACTATTATATGAATGGTTATAATCATATAATTTCTAAGTTTTGTCTCTTTTCTGAATCATGCCTTCGCAGCGAAAGCATTGGAGTTGTTTCTGCAAGATCTATGTGACAGAACATATAATATTACTCTTCAGAGAGGTGTGAAGACAGTGAGCTCTTTACATCTGTAAGTGTGCTTCAGCTGTTTTACATGGATGTATAAATAATCAATTTTTCCCAGAAAACTGATATTTTGTTATCATTTACTTTCTAGTGTTTGTTTATCCCTTGGGACCTTTTCCCCCCCTTAGCCTTATGTTGCATGTGCTTTTGGAATTTGTGTCCTTTAGAAATGCTTAATTTGATTTATGTTGGCAGAAGCCTTCATTTTTTTTACCTCTACGGCATATATTTATGTTCTACTTCTATCAAATGACTCTTTTTTTTGTATAGATTTCGAATTTGCAGCAAAGATGTTGGCATCATAAGCTAAACTTGTTATTAATGTTGGATGGGGATGTAGTTACTGAGCGAATGCTTAGTCATTGCACAAGCAGTGAAATTAAGTTGGAGGATAATTAAATAATTATGTAGCTTAATATTTTTAGCTGGTAGCAGGACAATGTTGCTATATCGTCTGACTTGTTGGACCTTGCCGTTTGTAGTTTATATGCTTAATATGTGTTTGTAAATGTATTCAAGTTTCTCTCAAATTTATATGCCCTGTATACTCTCTGTCATGTTTTACTCCGAAGGAGCTGTAATATCTCAATCTCAAAGTTAGGTTGATTCTAGCTTTAGAGTGCTAGTACTTTTTGTTTTCTGTCATTTGGTTCGTTATTTATGCTTTACTTGATCCATATTGCAGATAGGATCCTTTTTGGAACTTTTTATTTTGTTTGATGTTGGTGTTTGGTTAAAATTTATGCTTTACATACTAATATCTTACTCTAAGTTATTATCTCTGTCCCCATCTTAAGATTTGGAGAATTCTGTTGTACACAACCTAGTACATGTTTTCACCTTTTTCAGTTTTTGGGTCCAGGTTATGTTTGCTGATGGTTCGGGGTATTAACAACTCTTTTCTGTGTTAAGTCACAAGCAGCACTCGTCTCATTAGATGGTTAAGTGGTTAACTTGATGCAACCTGATTGGTCAATATATGTAACTTGATGCAACCTCATTGATGCACACTTACCTATATGATATGTAACTTTAGAGAATACTTCGGGTCATACAATTGGGACTATTTGCTCAACAATAATCACATTAACCCGGAGTCAGGTTGTTGCTAGGATTGACATGGTACTTGTCACGACCCGATTCCAAATTATTGGGTCGAACCGGATCATGCCCAGCCTGCACCGTTGTGAGACGGCGACAGTAAGCTGTTCTATTTGCAGGTATTCACAACAACATCTATACATTTTGTCACAACTTGAATATACGAAATTTTTAAAAACTTTTTATTCAACAATTGAAAAGTACAACTGAAAAAGAAAGAACTGAAATAAAGTGCTGAATTCAAATTGACAAACTCCAATACAATAAAACTAGAAAACTGGAAAACAACTAGCTAGGCGGTCGGCTCATCGGTCTCAGGTTCTGCGTCCTCCAAGGGGGACTCTGACAACACCACAAGGTACAAAACCGGGTCATAGTAGCTATTGTACAATAGCTCAGCATCCTCAATGTCACCTAAAAATGTGGGTCTCCAGTCAGGAGGGAGCAAGTACGAATATGTATCTCACATTTCAAGTAATAATGGAAAAGTGCAGGCTAAACAGTTGAAACAATATTTTTCAGCAATTTAACAATTTAAAACAATGTGATTTGAATGTGTAATCGTCTATGACCGGCTTGGGTTGTACAATAGCGTCCTAGCGACGCGATACGGCTTATCTCCGTGTGTAAGAGGAGTAAGCCCGCACAATCATGCAATATGGAGGGTATTGGTCATAAACGTTACATTATTCCTCCAATCCCCACAATCAATATCAATCAATATTTGAACCCTAGGAGAGGGTTCCGTGTAGCAATGTGGTTTAAACATGCAACTTGACAATTACTAAATAAAATGCAAGAAAATATAACCGTAACTTGCCTCTGTTAATTGACTGGATCGGAAATGTCGGTACCGAGGAGGAAGTCAAGTTCGTCTCCGAGATCCTACAGTTGAGAGCCTTTACTTAGAACCATAATGAAACCATTCTAGGTGTGCTAGTTACAATCTCTAGAAGCAGACCCTAGTCAGATTTTAAGTTATTTAGTTAATCTACCGGAAAATTGTCTAACGTCGCAGACTACGTGCGTTATCATTTTAATCGAATAAGTCGGTTACTGATTAACTGGGAAAAATAGCAATTATCGGTTAATTTGGCAAAAATTTTGTATTTTATATATATATATATATATATATATATATATATATATAACTAGGCTTTTTCTTTTAAATGAGAAAACAAGTGAATTGCTAAATTACTAGATTATTTATTATAGGAAAACTTATTAATTTTCTTTATAAAAATATATATCCATTTTATATTCTATGCGTTTAACGGCGAAATCATCATTCCAGAAAAATAATAAAACTACGCTACACAATACATGGTCACAGAGAAATAAAGGAAAAACTGGGCTTATGTCCTTACAAATTATTTACATAAATTAATCCTAAGGCGAGCTCTGAGTGCCGCGAACGGTCCAAACAGTAGGCCGAGGTCCTGCACCATAAATACTAAAAGCAGTACCAGTTCTAAAATAATTTATAATTTAAATTAAAAATTAAAGAGTCTCAGACTTGGTCGTGCAATCTCATGTTGCTGGCTAACGCCTCAACGTACATGTGACCCTGTATTGTTTGCGTTTCATCGAGGCTCATTCGACCGATATGGTCGTCGCCTAACTGGTGATACAAAATCCATAAAATCCAAAAACCAACAAATCCAATCTATAAATCATTTTGCAAAGACCGATTTTCTTTGGAAAATAGGTTTTATTCAAATTGCTAATTTTATAAGAAAATTCCTTTTTAAAATATTTCCTGAAAATTTGGGCAGCATCTCCTCTGTAATTGGGACAACCCAATCCTGGGAGGATGCCAACCACAACACAATTAAATATTCCAAACCAGGGATCACCAACCCAAAAATGAATATCCAACCCAAAAGTGAACCACAACACAATATATCCAAACATAGAAAAATATGCCGCGACGTAACCGATACTCTACGTATCACCCAAAAGCAACGATAAAAATACCGATTCCCGAAACGGAATCGGGACTGCATCATCACAGACTATCTACGGGAGGGACACGGGGACACGAAGTTATACCTCAATTGCTCGGCTAGAGCTCTCAGATGAAAATATTAAAAGAACGAAATCCACGGACAGCAGGAAACCGGCTCGGAAAAGCACTGCGGACTCGGGGCAGTGCTGGGGCGGAGCCTGACAGGTCTCGGGGTCACGCCGGGAAGGCTGGTCGGCGGGACAGCACGCAGGGGGGGTTCGCCGGAGGCGGATCTGGCCGAAACGGCACGGGGGATCGGGCCGGTCGGGAGGTGCTGCGGCCTCGGGACAGCGCCGAGTGGAGCCGCGGAGCACGATTGAACGACGGAGGGCGCGCGAGACAGGGCGGCTGTTGGTCGGACGGTCGCGGACGGCGCCGGCGCGGGGCTTGGCCGGGCGGGATGTCGCGGACGGCAGGGCGCGGGTGGACGGGGCAGCTGGGAGGCTCGGGTGGAAGCGGGCGGAGGCGCCGGGTTGGCCGGAGCTGGCCGGGAGTTGGGCGCGGCCACTGGCGGAGGGATCTGGCGCGGCCGGAGCTCGACGGAGGCAGGCGGAGCTCGACGAAGGCGGGCGCGGGCTTGGGCGGTCAGCCGGGGAGGCTCGGGTCGGAGGCGCCGGAGTTGGCCGGCGGCTAGGGCACTCGGGAGCTGGGAGTGGGGTTTTATGGAAGGAGTGGGAGAAGTGGATGTGGAGAGGAGTGTTTGCAGGAGGAAAATGGGGGGGGTGTGTGGCCTGGTCGTGGGGGACCAGGTCGGGTCATTGGGAATTTTTTTTAATAATAAAAATAGTTATTAAACCAGCCATAGGTCTATGTGAGCATATGTAATTCCAGGTTTTAATGGAAAAAATCAAGGGTGGGTTCGGAAAATGGGGTCTGGTTCGAGTTCGGGGTCGGTGTCTGGACTCGGGGTTGGACTCCGGGCACGGGGCCAGAATCAAAAATCCAATAATTAATTAAAAATAATATTTTCTTAATCCGACTAATAATAATAATAATAATAATAATAATAATAATAATAATAATAATAATAATAAAACTCTAACTGGGAATCCAGGACTATGCTGAAAAAACAAAATCGGACAAATATCCGAAAAATGCAATAATTCCAATTTATCCAAAAATTTCAGAAAATCAGGTTGCGGGTTTTACAGTACTTAGGCAGGTCCCATATAGTTGTGGACTAAAGATATGTTAATTATTAAACTTAATCGATGCTCGATCGAATAACAGTTAAGTGGCCTGGCACGAGCCCAACATATAAAAGTGAGCTAAGCCTCATACCCTCTCTTTGTAAGGCCCTACGAAGAAGGTACTATTCATCAACTTTTGTTTATTAATTTATATTACAGAGATTTCATTCAGTGTGCTCCAATGTTCTCTCTCTCCTCATGGTGCTGTCTAACATTCATAAACAATCCATCTACAGACATTTTACCTATTATTATCTTATTCAAAGCAAAGTACATGTCTCGATCCGTATGCACGAAAGTACTATGGATATGATGACTCCACAATAGAAAATTATTCGTCGTAATGAAATACCTCACATTCCGAATAATCCGATTTGAAGAATTTAGTTTCGCTTACGTGTGCGCGTGTCCATGACCCACGCGACCTAGAGTCCAAATGTCGACTCCTATGTATTTTTAGAGTAATCGCAAGTTTGTCGCTAACCTAGCGTCATTCAATTTTTGTACACACAACTATTCCTAATTTCATGGGTAAAATTATTTTAACCATTTTCGGAGTGAGAAATGATTCTCCTTGATTTTTTGGAAAAATCCGAGTCTTTTGTATTCTTGCTCTAAAACCGATTTATAAAACAATTATATGAGACCCAGAGCGATTACTTGGTTATGTCTAGCATGCACAATGAATCTTGTTGCTCTAGAACACAAAATGACTTGAAAACATGAAAGTTAGTAAGCAAAATTTTACGAAACTTTAAATATTGACACCTAATTATGTCATGTGGCCAATGGTGGTTGTAGTGAATTTCTAGGGTTGATTCTAAATTGAAATTACATATTTATATTTAGGCCGTTTGCTGAATTTTAAGAAATTCATTCAAAATACGCCAAAAACTTAATTTCAGGGGTTTAGATATTGTCCTAACCCCATGGTATTGAACATTAAGTGTCCAAACAAGTTTATATGCGTTTGGAGGTTAAATTAAATTAGTTACTTTGGTTACATGCTGAAATTTTGTATAAAATTTTGAAAATTGGTCGCGTTGCTTAGTTTAGGCTCCAAAACACTTTTTGGAATTATCCAAGTCGGTTCTAATAGTTGAACTCTTAATCGCATTCTCGAATAGTCATGTTTGACTCATTCGGGGAGTGCGTACTGAGACCGTAGTCCATCCTACATGATTCTAGGCTTTGCGTTAGCTGTTAGGCTAAAGTTTAGCCTCGACACGGCCTACACTCAACACTAGGTGTTACTAGTACCTCTGCGGCTGACGACACTATTGATGCTTAGCTTAGTAGAGTAGACTTAGTTTTTTTTGTTTTTTTTTTCCTGTCTTTATTATTTTTATTCGTCTAATAGTGGTGGATTTGTCTCCACCGGACGAGAGCTATTTCTTGATGAACTTGAATCCTATTTACATCCATCATTATCTATTTTGATTCAGTTTATTTTTATCACCGTGTATGAGATTTAGATGCATGTGACTGCCATGTGATGACTAAATTTTACAACTTAAGATGCCTTCCAGTAGGTCCATTAGATTGGAATTGTCTTTGGAATGTATCTGTTGGCATGCTACATGTTCCTGGTCCTATATATTTTAGGACTGGAGCGTGGCATGTTTTACGGTACACTCGTCCCTCGCTTTGTATTACTAGATAATACCTAGGTGTTACCGGTATCATGGTACACCTGTCCCTCGTTCCGTATTACTCCGTAATACTTAAGGAAAGAGGTACATATGATGGACCAATTTTATAGTAGACTCAAATGACCTTTTCGTGACCGTATTTTGTGCCGGACACGTACGAAAACCATAACGAAGTTATCCGGTGAGTCCATGAACTTAAATGGCACTAAACGGACCTAATAATCTACTAATAACATATAATTAAGCTAATCTACTAATAACATATAATTAAGCCCTTTATAATTTCTGGATAGGAGTAAAATGCTTCGAAAACCAAATGAATGAGTCTCCAAAGTCACGTAGTAGGTTATCTTAGTATAATTATAAAGATAAAGCTTGGTTTTATACTATAGAGATTAGGTTTTTTCTTATTCATGTTCGATCCAAACATATACAACCATTATACCATGATGCACGACAAGATCCTTCCAACCCTAGTTTCTATGTCTGTTCATAGTGTATATAGTTTGAAGTTAAGTAACTATATCAATTCCATATATTTTAAGTTAGTTATTGAGTATTAGCAATCACTCAAGCATAGGAAAAATATTATGCACTATAACTTCATACACTTAAATCAATTCCCAACTTGTAAAATCCATTCTAACGTGTCATAATGTCAAGAAGAGAAAAATAATTTGGCATGAAGGAATTTTGAAAGGAAAATTGCATTCCATTATATGGGTATTCCTTGAGATCAAATAAATAATGGGATATGGATTCAAAGAACAAAAAATAAAAGATCGGGGCTTGCCTTGTGAAGAATTTGGAATGAGACCCTAAATTTCTTCTCCTTCTTCCTCCTCCTCCTCCTCCTCCTCCTCCTCTTCTTGTTCCTTCTTCTCTCTCCTTCCTTTTGGTTGTGTCAGCACCCCCTCCCCCTCCTCTTTTTTTCTTTTTTTTTCTTTCTTTCTATATTTCATTCATTCATGTTTATTACCATTTATGCCACTCATTCATCATGACATGAATGAGTGAGTCACATGTCGGATTACCACATGCCCCCCCCCCCCCCCCCCCCCCCCCCCCCCCCCCCCATGTGTCATGAAAATGTGAGAAAGACAAAATCATAATGGTTAAATTGAAAAATAGGTTAATAAAAATAATATTGCTAATTATGATTAGGGAGGGTGATTAGGTAGGTGGGCATGTAGGGAGGATTAGGAGAATAATTAGGGATTAAGAATGTTGATAATAAGGTTTAGTTGAGGAGTTCTAATTTAGGAAAATTAAGAAATAAATTATAAATATTAATTTAAAATTTATAGAAAATAATGAGAAAATGTTTAGTTGATACAAACTCCGAAAATTTAAAATTTCTGAGTTCCCGGCTACACATAGGATTGATGTCAGGTCAACATGTGGTCGTAAAATCTTTGCCAAATACTTGAGGAGCTATCTTATGCTCCATGACCGACCACGTAGTGATGGGAGGAGGCTTGATGATGATGATGTTGATCATATGCCATAATGATACTTCATTTAGGAATCATAGCACCATCAAAATTTCAACTCAATATACTCCTTTATAATGGATCCTATTGGCTAAACTAAAACCAATATGCTGATTCACTTTCCTGTTTTAATGTCATCTTTTTTCCATTATTTAAGACAGTTTTATAGAAATTGTACTCATAGTTAAGAACAATAAAGTGATTCTCTCTGAATAGAGGATCCAAGATTGTCATAATTATCCCTTAGATAGTGAGCAATAATTGTCATTTGCTAAATGACTTCGTAAAGCTTTGGCGCAAAAACCTCTGATAGAGGATACAAGATTGTTTGAACAATGCTTACATGTGCACTAAAGGATCTTTCGTTCTCGCCTGCGAAGCCTTGCCATTATTGGAGAATTAATACGACAAGGTAATTGTTACAGTTATCTATGATGAATTTGATATGAAGGCCACAACCTGAATACTTTAATGGGAGGTTCTCATTCTCATTGTATTGGAAGTAGGTTCCCGTGTCTAGCTCTTGGAGAGTTGTGTCAGACACCCTCTATCAATGTCAAATTGCGAGTTTCCACTAATCATACAATATATGTGTAAATATGCATATGCATGTAAAAGTGGGCAAATATATTGAATCTTATAGTAATTGTCCATTGGAGCACATTCTTTGTTAGTAATTTGTAATACATGAAAGTGAAAAAGTTCTTGTGTATTCAAACAAGTGTTGGACCCAGATGGACGCATGTCGTGTCAGACATGATGGATGGACACATCAAACTTTAATTGGTAGAAGTGTCTTACATATCATAGGTTTTCAAGTCTCCTATTTTGTTTGTTATTTTCGCTTATCGCTAGTTTATTGGTGCCAAAATAATAGGGTGTTACTTGTAACTGTTGTTTGTATGCCTCTTATGTTTGTATATAGCCATAATGTTTTGAGTTTAGTTGGGTCCAGTATCCATCAGAGATTGACATTTGTACCTGTTCCAGCAACATAGAGTAAAAGACTCACCACAGCTTTCTTTTACATCAAAATTATCTTTCGAGTTTTTGGCTCATGGGTATGTCCAATCAAATATCCGATCACATGACCCCATATTAGATACTAATACCTTTGTGCTTTATGCCAAGGTAAGGGTCTCAGTTATAGAAGTGAATATGCAAGTATAATCCAAGAAGTAGGATGAGATACTTTTAAACAGAAACCATGTGGGTCCCTCTGTTAGTAGTTTAATAGCTTAGATCAATTAGAATCAATGGTGTGTATTACCAGTTATTATTATTGTTGTTCTTGTTGCTAGAATCTATTTTATACGGAAAGTAATGTTTTTATAGAATATTACTCATTTATATTTTGTATGGAATGTACCCTATTTTCATAATATTGCTTGTGCAGGTACATAAGCGGAGGTAAGTTATATAAAGAAGGGATTTGTATAACATTAATAGAGAAGTAGTATATGGATTTAGATTATAGTATTTATTAGGAAATAAATTAAAGGGTGACTTGATTAGTAGGAACAGGTAATAAAGCAGTAGGTCTAGTGAACTAGAAAGGAAGCTGTGTGATGGAAATGTAAAGACACAACAAAATATGGGGTTAGATGGAATATTTAAGATACGTGCTATTTTCAAATGCCATTTGAATGCAATAAGAGAGGGACGGGAGGAGGGAGCATATTGTATAATATACAGGATTAACTGTGTCAGTGTTTGACAAGAAAGAATGTTACATACGTATCTGTGCATGTGCAGGGGCGGATCTAGAAAATTTATTCAGTGTGATAAACAATTATACTTAAAGAAAACTAGTCTACATGTACGTGCTTTGCACGTATTACAATTAGAATATCATAAGGTCAGCTATCGTCTTTCCGTCCTTTTCAGGTGACTATTCACGTGTGTGTGTTTCCTTTTTACAATGTCAAGGGATTCGAAATACAATTTTTTTCTATTGAGAATAATAACCTTTGAAAAAATGGTAAGGACAAATTTTTTTTATTATCATTGGAACATGAAGAGTTGTATAGAAAGAGTAGACTTTATAGCATGCAAACTTTATTGCTTTAATTCTTAAACATAAATGACATGCAAATTGATATGATATATTATGTTTATAAAATACTCAAGGGTATTTTAGGAATTCAAAGTTTCACATCAAGTTTTACTATTATATAGTAGAATAGATTACGACCACAATAAGACACCATTTTTTTATTTTATAAATGTTACACCAATTAGCTTTAATGAAAAAGGGAAAAAAAAAAAGACTAAAAGAAAGCACTGAGAAAGAAGAAGAGAAACAAACCATAAAAAAGCACCATTAGTATATTATAAATGTTTAACTTCGGTGATGCAACAAAACTACTCACTTCCATTATGATCATATAAAAATTTAAATATCGATTAATAACAACCATAAAAGCAACATCTAAACACCATAAATCAATATAGTCTTCAATCAAACAAAATCAAAATCAAGACTTACCATGTGGAGTGATAGTTGGTTCAAAGCAATGTGACAGGGCAGTCGGTCCATAAAGTCTGCAAAGTTCGAAAAATACTAGCCAATAGATCCGCCCCATCAGAATAAATGACAACTCGATGGGTCCGATGGGCAGACCAGAAAAAGCTTACAAGAGATCAATTTAAAAAAAAAAAAAATCTCTTAGAGAAAACCCATGAAAACAATGGTTTGTCATTATATGTGGATTTCTTCGAGGAGTTGGATCGAAAAGAGGGATCGAGAAAATTAAGTTAGGGAAGGAGAAAATATAAGTAACCGTTGATTTTTGGGTAAAAGTTTGAAGATTAATGTAGGGAACAGTGACCAGTACACGTTTATCTTAATGTCTTGTATTCTGGAAATTGTGTTCTGGTGTTTCCAATTTTAGCCTGGAAAAATCTAAATCCATAAAGAGAATAAAACGTTCATGTGGGCATATATGTCATTTTTAATAAGAAATCGGTTTTTACTTCCGTGCTTTATAAAGAAAACACTAAATCCAGGGGGGTACCCTACCCTCACCCACACGTGGGTCCGCCCCTATATCTGTGTGTTGCATGTTCAATTTTCTGGAATTCAGATGTAGATTATACTTTTTAACTCTTTTCTATATGCTTCCTTACATAAAAGATGGATATCAGATTACCTATATTTACCAACACAAGAATGAAGAAATAGATTTGGATCAGGTTATCTGTATTAGCTCTCATCTCTAATCTGCTCTTTTAAAGGTTACGAGCACTTCTTGGATATGGGTTCTTTCACCTTCAATATGGCACACATCCTAATCTCTTGATGAAGATATTATTTGTCCTTGTTTATTTGAGTACAAGCATAAAGCTTAATCATGACACTTACAATGGGCTGCCTTATGTGTCTAGGCATGCCACCATTTTATGGAGTGCTTGAAGTCTATGTACACAGTACACCAAACATGTCCTTCATGAATCCATATGTGCTTATCGATCTTGGGTTACAATTCTTTCCATGGATTCCTAGACCTTGTTCTCTCCTTATGTTTGTATCCATTGCACATTGTGACCTCAGCCTATACGAGTTATTTGATGTCCCCGACCCTCGAGGTCTATTCTCCATCAGTTGGTCAATATTTGCTTTCTTTTAGACTTATCATCAGTGATCCTTGCATGATGCCTTTTGTCGATGCTCTTTTTAATGTGACCTCATGTCGTCTATCCTATCTTATTGAGTTATTGAAACTGAAGCAGTGAGCAAATTAATACTGGCGCTATGTAGTTCTTGATGTGTTGTTAATCCTGAAGATAAATACTCTAGAATTGTGATTGAAGCTCTTACTTGGCCACCACCTTTCATCTTAGTTCTTGTGTACCCAGCCCCTCAGGTCTCCTAGTTACATCTTTATTACTAAAAACTGTTCTTGGTGACCTTTTTAAGAATTGTTACACACAAGCACACATCTGGAGGACGTCAACAACTTATGCACCATTTGTTCTGAAGGGTCTCATCAACCTGTGCAGCTTTTGTCTATGTGAATTGAAGCAAATATCTCCTGTCCATCATACTATCCTATTCACCTCTTGCCTATGTGAATGAAAGGAAATATCTCTTATCCATCTTAGTATTTTTCTGTGTGAATTGAAGCAAATATCTAGTTCAACATACTTCACATGTAGCTTGTAGTTCAAATTAGGAGGAAATCTGGTTTTTTTTTTCTTATTGTGATATAGCCTGCTTTTAGCAACTGTACTAGAATGTGAAGTGAATAAAATAGAATACAAATTTATCGTCTATTTTGTACCTAGCTATATTTTGTATCTGGGATGATGCTGTGAAATGCTGCTTCTGCAGTAGATTTGTTTTCACCATCCTTGAAAGGTAATCATTTACTTTATTAGCCATCAAACTTGGCTTAATCTACCAATTTTGTAGCCATTGGGTAACATCTATTATGGTTCGAAGGAACATCAATTTTCTTGATTTCTTAAACGTGATGTTAGTTTTATTGGGATTAAGATCATGTAAGCAATGGAACCAATTTTTTTTTGTAATTGGTATATGTGAGTAGTAGATAAGTGATAAGGAAAGCACTCAGGAAGAGCTCCTAAGAGATTTATTTGCAGCTGCCTAACAAAGAAACCATAATGATCAGTGAACCAACAACTTCGAATAGATTTCAGTTTTAAGATGTAGCTTTAATGCGCTGCTTACACTAGATCTTGCAGTTGTAGCGGATTTAATATGAACTCTGATGTGGATATTACATGATCTTTTTTGCAGAAAGCAATGTGTACATAGTTTCAGTGTTTTTGATTTCCTGAAGGAAACAGTCAGCAAAGTCCCAGACTTGGGTGGTTCAGATGCAGGGGGTACAGGGGCTGATGAGAGATCTTCCAAGAGAAGGTAGGAATTTTATTTTCACTGTTACATCGCAATGGGTAGTGAATTTTGGTTATCATTTATCTTAAATAATTTTCCAATTTTTCCTCCAGGAAAGCTGCAGATGAGGGCAATGATAGCGACGAGGAATTGAAGAAGAGCAAAAATGTAAGAAGTCCCTGATGTTGCATATCCATCTTTATCCCCCTTTTTTTTGGTTCATCTGTACCACAGAAATCACTGCTCACTAGTAAAGCCATTTTTTCAGCAGAACATGACTGCTGGCCAAAGTAGTGGCAGCAGCAGTGGTAGAGGACGAGGTAGGGGTCGTGGTAGGGGACGCCCACGAGGTAGTGGCCGTGGAGCTGAAAGAGACAGTTCTCGCTCTGATAGGTTCGAAGATGACCCTGGTACCTCCCCTCAGCACAACAACGACAATAAACCTAATGATCTGAAATCCTCCGAAGAAGATCTGGATGTACGAGAACAGAAGGTAGCAGCAGCTAACAATATCTGTAATACCGCAACTGTTGTCAGAAACTTCGACTTGAATTTAGATTGGGACGAGAATGGAGACATGTCAACGACAATGGCCACACCAACAGCCACTGCCACATCCACAACAGCAAGTGCAGATCATGTGATGAAACATGAAGAGTACCCGGGCTTGCCTCTCTCTGATATTGATAAGATGGGCATTGATTGCGTTCAGCTTTCCGTGTTGAATAAAAGATTAGATGAGGAAGAGGACTATGACAATGAAGATGGGTGAGATCAAACATAACAGTTAGTTTTTAGTCTGATGCAAGTTAGGTGGCAGCAGATTCCCATCTCTTGAGAAAGATCTTCTTCTTCTGGAGCTCTGGTAACAGAATGCATAACATGTTTTAAGTGTTACAACAGCTAGAAAATTTCAGGAAGGAAACTTTAGATCAAAGACCTTGGGGGCCTTTTCTTGTATATTGTGTTGGTATATTGCTGATAATGAAAATAGTCACTCCTATGTATCAATTGCTAATCCAATTGCTAGTGAAATGTAAAAAAATGTTGGCCTCTTCTAGGCAACTTCCCCTGTAATATTCTGTTCATCACATGTCAATTATTGGGAAAGTGCAATGGAAGAGAGAAGAAAACACATTGATATGTTTCAGATTTAAACCAATTGGAGTAAATCTCATGTACTTGGTGATGGTTACAGGACAAGTTCGTCTGTTTCTTGTAGACTGTATCTCAGTTTTGTTGTGTTATGGCATACTGGCTACGATCTTGCTTGCGATCAAATGATTTCTTTATGATTCGGACCTACCAAGAGTGAGAAATAAGGGGGCAGATTTGTTGTCTCAAAAATATGTATACCAAACATGTCTTCTCTCCTATAAAATGTAGGTCACACTGATTGTGGATGTTCTTTTGTAAAACCCTGACAAGAAAACACTTCATGTTACATATGCTGTTTCCGGACCCAAACAGAAATTTGCTCCAGTTCTGATTTTTTTTAACATCCCCATCCGGGTTGGTTACATAGAAAAAAAGTGTTTTCTTCTTGGACCTAAAACTCTATAAAATCCTACTCGAAAATATTTGGGGCTTATGTACCTAAATTGTTTGTCAACATCCAAACCTGGTTTTTGATTAGAAGATTGTAGGTATACTGATTATTTATCACTAACATTCCTTTCCAACAACGTCTACTGTAGCCTTTTCCACTCGAGAGAGGAAGAATCCGACCGTTGCAAAATTTAAAAATAATTCGACCGTTGGGGAGCTTATTCAATTATGAAACACCCCTTCTCCACTATCAAGCAAAAAAGAAGTCTCCCCAATATAAATCCCACCCATAACAACCACCATAACAACAAGGATCAAGCCCTCACCTTCTCCTTGGCTTCGTTGGAAGTAACAGTGGCGGCTGTGAACGAAGAAGAAGGAGAGTCTCGCGCTGCAGCCAGGCTCCATTCTTTCTTCTGCTCCGTGTTCTCCAACCTCTTCGGCGCCCAGACCCAACAACAACAACAAGACGACATGGCCACAAGGCATCAAGCTGTGGTTCCTCTGCAGCAGCAGCAGCAGAAAGGAGGAGGAGGAGGAGGTACTTCATTTTTTTTTCCCCCTTTTGATTTCATTGGTTTCCTGAGTTTTCTTGATAAACTAGTACCGATCGATTGTTAGGTGGGGGTGTGCCGAAAGACAAGGCGAAGAACGCTGCGGACGGGCCGGACGGCAAGAACCGCCGAGCCCTCGGAGACATCGGGAATATCGTCCCTGCCCGTGCCGCCGTGGCCGATGGGTAACGCAACATAATTAACAACATTTATACTACTCTTCTTCCACTCTCCATCTGTAAAAACTTTAACATCTCCTCCTCCCTTCCTCTCCAGGAAGCCTCTCCCTCAAATTTCTCGTCCCATCACTAGGTGAGTCCAGTTTTCTTGAGAGATTTTTCTAGTCCCTTTCCTATGTTCAAGTCATCGATCGAACATAATAATAATCATGCATGTTCTTAATTATTTCCTGCAGGAGCTTCGGCGCTCAACTTCTCGCGAACGCCCAGGCCGCTGCTGCCGCTGCTAACAAGGTACTTTACTCGCTACTGACTAATGAAGGCTAATTCTAAAGGCACTCCACATTTTACTCCAGGACAGCCGCCAGTTGGCAGTCTTACTTTATGTTAGAACTGCCAACTTGTCCAAGGACTTGGTGTGCCTTTAGAATTAGCCTATGGTGTGATATTGTATGTTCTGAAATAATTCTGCGATGATGCGCAGAAACCAGTAGCCAATATTGCTGCCAAAGAAGCTAAGCAGAAGGTTGCGGTCAAGGCCAGTAAGCCCGAGGTGGTCATCGACATTAGCCCCGACTCCTGCGTTGTGGAAACGAAGCACGAACAATCAGCGAAGAAGAAGAAGAAGAATGGCTCTTCTTCCAGAAAGAAAGTCAGCACCCTGACTTCAGTACTCACCGCTCGTAGCAAAGTAAGAATCCCCTAATTGTACTCGACTCGGTCGGACGCTAGCTTATGTTTGATTCTTTTGTAGGCCGCCTGTGGAGTCGTTGACAAAATCAAGCCTTCCATTCCCGACATCGATGCACCGGACGTTGCTGACCAGCTGGCAGTTGTCGACTATATTGAGGATCTCTACAAGTTCTACAAACTTTCAGAGGTATATATATACATCAATACTGACTAAGTTATGGTGGTGGTGATCTATATATGTATAAAATTGAAATGAATGTTTGGTGCAGCAGTCGAGTAGGCCGCACGATTACATGGAGTCGCAGGCGGAGATCAACGCGAAGATGAGGGCGATCCTCGCCGACTGGTTGATCGAAGTGCACCACAAGTTCGAGCTGATGCCGGAGTCGCTCTACCTCACCTTCCACATAATCGATCGCTACTTGTCCAAGGAGAGAGTCGTGAGGAGGGAGCTGCAGCTCGTCGGAGTCAGCGCGATGCTCATTGCCTGCAAGTACGAGGAAATTTGGGCTCCAGAGGTATGTATGTATGTATGTATATTCAGTGATTTAACATTGGATATTTTGATCAAATCACTTCATCTGTCCACTAGCATAAATTTTGACTGAAAAAATGTTTGAAATACCCAAAATAGTTCCGCACTTGACCATTAAAATTGCAATGTATATAGGTTCAAAAGATTTCATGTTCTACCATTCTCTATTTTCTTTCCCATGTTTTAATGTGCTCCCACTTTTTTTTACATTTGTAATTTTTTCCCTGCATAAAAATAATTCACATAAACTTTGTTGATGGTGCAAATTGTACCAAATCAAAATTTCAAGGAATTTTAAACTAAGAGTATTTTTTTTTTCGTCTTTCCCTACTTTCTAGGCTACTCCACCTAATTTGCTATGTGACAACAAATGGGCACCGTGAAAAGTACAGGACTCTGATTTTGGTGTGCCTATGTCATGTCGGATACGTGTCCAAACCCGACACACGCACACTGGGTCACCGATTTTTGGATGTTCTCGATTGCTAGATAAGCTGTTAAATTATAGGTTACATATTTTACCTGCAAATTTTAAACGTAACTTGCGGTTATCGACTCCAATATTTTGCAGGTAAATGATTTCATAACCATTTCGGACCATGCCTACAGCGGAGAAGAGATCCTGGCAATGGAGAAGGGAATCCTTAACAAGCTCGAATGGAGCCTGACTGTCCCAACGCCCTACGTTTTTCTCCTGCGCTTTCTCAAGGCTGCATTGTGCGATAAAGAGGTACTGAGCCATTGGCCCCCGGGGTGGGTCTGTGCTAGCAGGAGGACCAATGGCTGGCTGGCACGTGGGACACATGGTCTTCTTTTTCGTAATTAATTACATGTTGATTTGCGTGCAGATGGAACACATGGTCTTCTTTTTGGCCGAGCTGGGGTTGATGCAGTACTCGATGATCGCCTACTGCCCCTCCATGATCGCTGCCTCCGCCGTCTACGCAGCCCGGTGCACTCTGAAGAAGACTCCGCTCTGGACCGACACGCTCAAGTGCCACACTGGCTTCGCCGAGCACCAGCTGCTGGACTGCGCTCGGCTTCTGGTCGAGTCCCATTCTGCGGCCCCTCTGGAGAAGCTGAAATTTGTGTACAAGAAATACTCGAGCCCGCAATTCGACACTGTGGCACTCAACCCACCTGCAACCGAGCTCATGGAACGATTGAAGAAGGCTGCTGCTTCAATTTTGTTTTGACCGAAATTCCGAATTATAAGTCATCATCTTGTTGATGATGATGTGGGAAGATTTGTTGGCTCGTGTGTGTGTTTGTTTGTATTCATAACTCTTTCCTTGGGAGTAGTGATGTTTGCAACTCTCTTAAATCAAACAATGTGAGTTTTACAAAAAAAATGTAGTTGAATGCATAACTAAATGATTCAGATTTTTGTCCAGATAATTCATATTCTTATTTGTCCTCTGTACTAACTGGATGCATGCTAAATTTATTTAAAAGTTTATTTTTTTTTGAAATCACACTCACACACACAATTGGGGGGCTCGAACCTTGCCGGCCCCTCCGGGTGTCCGCTCTAATACCACTAGGCTAGAGAGCTCGGACATTTAAAAGTTTATTTATTCCATCGTTAATTCTGTTTTTTTTATATTAATTTTTACCACCCATTTCATTCCGTTTTCTCAAGTGTATCGATGTACCATTTTCTTTTTGTATCTTCTGGATACAAATTAAAATAATGGAGATAATTATTTTCGAAAATTCAAGACGCAAACACATGGTATTTGATTCCAAACCAACAAAATTAAATCAAGACGGCCGATTAGGCGTGTTTAAGCCGATAATTATTTTCGAAAATTCATATATTCAACAAATGACTTCCATATTTGTTATTGTGAAGGTCAAGCCGATTTGGGGTTTGTATAAAGTGCACCCCACATGTTTTCATCGAAGAAGTCTTAAACCGTCTTAAATCTCACGCCTACAAATTTTAGGAAAAATTTGAGTGGCATCCCATATTTGTAAGCATTTAAGGTGCACTCCACATGTTTACATGAATGCATAACACCCTCCACTTCACACGTTTTCCGTCGACGACTAACAGTTGACCGATTTTGTGTGTTATTTGTGACCAAAATAACCCTCACGTGCTCCAGGTGATGACATTAAAATGGGAAAATCCTAAACTACCCTCTCTTCTTTGAATGACCCTCTCTTCCCTCCCTCTCTCTTCCCAACAGAAACCCTCTCATTCCAAAACCCACCTCTCTCTTTTCCACTCCCTCTTCTCTCCCGTCGAAATTTCTCCCGTCACCGCACTTCGTGGTCGTAGCAAACACCCAGGTATGAAACCGACCTCGCTCTTCTCTCCCTTCTTTCTCTTTCGCATAACCACGCTGAAATACCGATCGTTTCTCTTTCTTTCCGATTTCTGTCAGTCGAAACGTCCAGGAGAGTCCATGGCGAACCAAACACCCAGGTACACCCATGGCGAACCCTTTCTTTCTCTTTCTTTTCCATTTTTTTATTCGATTATGTTTCGTTTTTCTGGATTTTCCATAAATTATACACTGGAAAATATTTGTATTTGTTTAATGTATGAAAGTGATTAGGGTTTTCCCTAAAATTGTGCACTGTAAGCGTTTTTAGGTTACGAATTAGGGTTTCCCTAAAATTGTACACTGTATGAAAGTAATGTTTAATGTATGAATTTAATCATTGTATGAAAGTAATGTTTAATGTATGAATTTAATCACTGTAGGTTACGAATTAGGGTTCATATATACTATCTAAAATTAGGGTTCATATGTACTATCTGAAATTAGGGTTCATATGTACTATTTGTATGTAGTGTTCATATGTACTACCATTGTCTTTATGTAGTGTTCATATGTGAAATTAGGGTTCAAATGTGAAATGTAGTGTTCATATGTGAAATGTAGTGTTCATATGTAGTGTTCATATGTGAAATTTGTTGACACAAAGTTACAGTCAACCAAATATTGATAAAATTGACTAAATAATACTTGTGATAATTCAATACGACACATGAAGACTACATCCAGCTCAAGTCAGATGACAGCTCAGTTTTGCAAATGCAAGTCATTTTTGAGTCTGTATTTTATAATTCTATTGAGTCTAGACTTTTGTAAGCTGAGTTGTGCTGAGCATCTGAGACTTAACCTATACCCTACCCAAAATCCAAAAGCTCCACATACATCAAAATAAGCCCATTGGACCATAGACCCATTCTGTGCTCTGGAGACAGAGTTTGGGCCGAACTCTGCCTCCACACATAGTTCGGGCCGAACTCTGTCCCCTAAAAATCAGCATCCTAATTTTTAGGGTTGGCTGGTTGCTAGTTGTCCAACGGCCAAATATTTGAAAATTTCTACCAGAATTCTGGCCGAATTCTGCCTACTGGTATCCTATAAATAGGCCATGAATTCTCTCATTTTCATTCATCCAATCTTCTCTTCTCTTCTCTCTAAAGCTCAATACAAGCCATACCCTTCTTCATCTACTAGCCACAAGCTCCCTAAGCCTCAAGTGCTCAGCATTTTTCAGTTAGGAGTTTGTGCAAGAGTTCAAGAAGTCGCTTGGAAAATTCCAAGCATCGCCACTGCGATCTTTGTAAGAAGTTGACGTGCTCTTCTGAAGAAAAGGCACGGGGTGTAACTACTATTTCACAAATAGTGGATTTAATCCTGAGCTAGAGTTCTCAGTCCTGGACTAGTCCTCCACGAGGGAAACCAGGTTAAAAATCGGTTGTGTTTGCGTATGCTTTCTTGCTCCTTATTTATTTCCGCATTTACTCTGATTAGTTTTACTTGTGAAAGAGTTTAAATTTTTAATTGGCTATTATTGCTATAAACTCTATTCACCCCCCTCTAGAGTTGCCATCTGTTCTTCAATTGGTATCAGAGCTCGGTTCTCTCAACAAGGACTAACATCCTAGAGCTGATCCATGGCAACCACACAATCCTTGATTTCCAATCACGGTGAAGGGCAGTCCACTCATAGGCCTCCCCTATTTGATGGAACTAACTACACCTATTGGAAAACTAGGATGAGTTTTTATCTCAAGTCGCTAGACTTCGACCTGTGGACCATCGTCACCGATGGTTATAAAAAGCCCGCCAGGATAGTTGTCAATGGTGATCTCGTTGAGAAATCACATGACAAATATTCTGACGAGGAGAAGAAACAGGCAAGTCTCGACGCGAGAGCTATTAATGCTTTGTTCTGTGCTATAGACAGGAATGAGTTCAACAGGGTCTCAACATGCACCACCTCTCACGAAGTATGGAGACTTCTAGAAGTGACGTATGAAGGAACCACCCAAGTCAAGGAATCGAAGATAAGCTGTCTCACTCAAGAATATGAGGCTTTCAAGATGAAGCCAAATGAGACGATCACGCAAATGTTCACAAGATTCTTCGACATCATCAATCCCCTATCTTCGCTCGGCAAACAATATTCAAATCACGAGAAGATTCGCAAGCTACTTAGGGGGCTACCAAAGATTTGGAACCCTAAGGTGACAGCCATCATATAAGAAAATGATCTCACAACCATGTCCATGGAGACCTTAATGGGAAAGCTGATGACTCATGAGCTTGACCTCAAGGACTTCGACGAGCCTGCTCCTAAGGCTAAGGAGATCGCACTCAAAGCTCACCGACGGAGGGCTGACCCCGAAGAGACGGATGACGACAACTCAGAAGGTGATGATCAAGCTCTCTTTGTCCGCAACTTTAAAAAATTCCTTCGCTTCAACCGAAGAAAGAAGGAACCACAAGAAGACGACGAAGAAGAGCCAACCTGCTACGGTTGCAAGAAGACGGGACACGTCCGAAAAGACTATCCATTCTTAAAGAAGAGCAACCGTTATGAGAAACCATACAAGAAGACTTCCTCAAAGAAATATGCCAACATGAGCATTTGGCATGAAAGCGAAGCTAGTGAATCCGAGGAAGAAAAGGACTCTCCTCAAGACGCTGCAAACGTGTGCCTAATGGCAACGTCCGACAAGGTATCAAACGAAACTCTTGATGACTTCACTTTTGATGAACTTGGTGATGCTTTTACCGATTTACTTGATGATCATAAAAAGGTCATTGGTAAATATAAACATGCCAAAGAAAAGATCAAAAGTCATGAAGTCGAAATTCAAAGACTTTCTTTACTGCTTGATAACATTAGGGATACTTCACCCACGGATGTCACAAATGAGATATCTAAGCTTAAAATAAGCTTACATGATGCCGAAGCACGCATTGAACAACAAACACAAGAAATCACAGCATCAACACGGAGCTTGCAGAAGAAAAGAGTAGACACAAGATTTCTATTACTAAGATATATGGTTTGAATGCTAAGGTTACTGAACTGCAGGCTGTCTCTAAGAAATTAGAGACTAAATTAGGAAAACAGGTTGCTCAACCTCAAACCCAATCACATGAGACATACATAAAGCATGACACTACTCATACTAGTCAACCACGTCATCCACCTGCAGCTCATAATCATGCTTACATATACACACACTTTCATAACGCACACAAACCACATGCACGCAGAAATAATTCTCATATGTCACAAAACTATCATGCTACACATAGATACAACCATCAGTATGTTGCACAAAATCACCATCACTCTACATATAGACATCATCACCATGCTATTCCATATAGACATAATCACCATGCTACTCCTTATAGACATTATCACCATACTGCTCCACATCACTCTACATATATACATCATCACCATGCTAACTCTACATATCATCATGCTACTCCACATCACTCTACTCATAGACATCATATGCATGCTCCTAATATAAATAGGAATGCTATATGTACTTATTGTGGTTTACATGGACATATTTCACCACAATGTAGAATTAGAAGATTAGTAGATAGAAAGATATATGCATGGTTTCCAAAAACTAACTTTTCAGGACCCTCAAGAACTTGGGTACCAAAGGTCACATCTACTCTTGATGTATGTGGACCTTCCCTCCTCAACTAAGAGTAAGTGGATTCTCGATAGTGGATGCTCGCGGCATATGACGGAAGACGCAAATCTTTTCGCATCACTATCGATGAAGAGAGAAGGATATGTATCCTTCGGTAACAACCTAAAAGGGTATATTATAGGTAATGGTATTATTGGTTATCCTTCCTCTCCCGTAATAAAGGATGTCTGCCTAGTGACCGAGTTAAAGCATAACCTGCTCAGCATTAGTCATCTTGCTGACCATGGATATGACATTAACTTTGGACAAAATAAATGCCTTATTTATGATAGGTCAACGGGAGACATTACTTTTGAAGGGGTAAGAGAGGATAATATTTATATTTTTTATTTGTCTATAGATACTAACAATGCAGGTAGATGCCTATATGCTCATAAGGATGAAAGATTATTATGGCACCAGCGTCTTGGTCATGCCAACATGGATACTATATCCAGGCTATCGACTAAGAAGCTAGTTAGAGGCTTGCCCGACATCACATTCAAAAAGGACACGGTATGTGTCGAATGTGAATTGAACAAGTCAACTAAGTCCTCATTTCATTCCATAAACTCTGTAAGTACTTCTAGACCTTTGCAACTTCTTCATATGGATCTATTTGGCCCTAGTAGAGTAGCCAGTCTTAGTGGAAAACTCTACGCCTTTGTTATTGTTGATGATATTTCTAGATTTATTTGGATTTTCTTTCTTACAAATAAAAGTGATGCTATTTCGGTTTTCAAGATTTTTGCAAAGAAAGTTCAAAACGAAAAAGGCTACATGATTACTCGAATCCGAAGTGATCATGGAGGCGAATTCGAAAATACAGATTTTGAAAAGTTTTGTGATTCTAATGGTTTTGATCATAAATTTTTCTGTCCAAGAACTCCTCAACAAAATGGTGTTGTGGAGCGGAAGAATAGGACTCTTGGCGATATGGCTAGAGTCATGTTGAACAAGTTTTCACTTCCGAAATACTTTTGGACTGAAGCTGTCAGTACAGCATGCCACATTTTAAATAGGATGCTTATTCGTCCTATTACGAAGAAAACATCCTATGAGCTTTGGTTCGGAAGAACCCCAAATGTTTCTTATTTTAGAGTTTTTGGTTGTAGATGTTTTATCCTTAACACCAAAGACAACTTAGGCAAATTTGATGCCAAAGCTGACGATGGTATTTTCCTTGGCTATGCTGCCAAGAGCAAGAGATATAGAGTTTTTAACAAACGCTCATTAATTGTGGAAGAGTCTACAAATGTGACTTTTGATGAAGATAACAGTGCAGCAGCTACTCATGATGATGATGTTGAGCCATCAACTTCTACTCCAATGAATAACACAACCGAAACCAATTCTCTGGAGGACTTGCCAAAGAAATTCTCTTTCAAGCCGTCACATCCAGAAAATTTGATAATAGGTGAGGTTTCACGTGGAGTAACTACGAGATCATCATTAAGAGACTCTATTGCTAGCACTGCCTTTATTTCACAAATTGAGCCGAAAAATATTTTAGAAGCTTTTAATGATAAATTTTAGATTTCTGCTATGCAAGAGGAACTCAACCAATTCGAGAGGAGCTAAGTATGGGAACTCGTTCCTAGACCGGCCAACACTCGATTATTGGCACTAAATGGGTTTTTAGAAACAAAGTAAATGAAGATGGTTCAGTCACACGCAACAAAGCTCGTTTAGTAGCCCAAGGATACAACCAAGAGGAAGGTATCGACTACGATGAGACGTATACTCCTGTTGCTAGATTGGAATCCATTCGGATGCTTTGTGCATTTGCAAATTTTCAAAATTTCAAATTATTTCAAATGGATGTTAAAAGTATTTTCTTGAATGGATTTATTAAGGAGGAAGTTTATGTGAAACAACCTCCTGGCTTTGAAAATCACAAATTTTTCGACCATGTTTTCAAGCTGAAGAAAGCGCTATATGGCCTCAAACAAGCCCCTAGAGCTTGGTATGAACGGCTAAGCAATTTCTTACTTGAGAAATATTTTTCTAAAGGGAAAATTGACACCACACTTTTTATAAAATCTTTTAAAGACACTATTCTCTTAGTCCAAATATACGTAGATGATATTATATTTGGTTCTACTGATGAAACCCTTTGTCAAGATTTTGTCAAGTGTATGCAGACCGAGTTTGAGATGAGCATGATGGGGGAGCTCAAATACTTTCTTGGACTGCAAGTCAAACAAATGTCAAATGGAACTTTTATCTGTCAGTCGAAGTATACAAAGGACATGCTGAAGAAATTCGACCTTGACAACGTCAAACCAATCAGCACTCCAATGGCTACTACAACTAAACTAGAACCATATGAAAGCGGCAAACCCGTGGACCAACGTAAGTATCGAGATATGATAGGCAGTCTACTCTATTTAACTTCTAGTCGCCCTGCTATTATGTTTAGCGTTTGCCTGTGTGCTAGATATCAAGCAAATCCTAAGGAATCACACATGACTGCTGTTAAGCGTATCTTTCGATACCTTAAGGGTACGGTTACAGTGGGCCTATGGTATCCCAAGTTGTCACGCTCCAGAACAAGAATACTAGAGAACGGGGGAATGACTCAGCCAGCTACGTATTACGGGTAGATAAATACCGTATAATACGATCAATGCTGTCTAATAAGACGATGGGGTACATACTACATAAAAGTCTCACTATGGTCCCTTCACATCTATTGTCTCAATCATTCAAACAGGAAACAGAAATAGAGAACATGTGAGATAAAGCAGTAAGGCGTCCCAAACGCTCAGTCAAAATGTTCTTGATATCTGGCTTTACAAAATACAGCCAGATGATGTAGCAAGTATACATAATTGTTATCAGCTGCAGCCTGACTTAGTTACAATTATGCAAAAAGTAGGTACAAGACAATCCGACTAACATGTCGGGGCCAAACGACAAAGTATAAAGTATTTAACAAAACGAGCGGTGAAGTAAAAAACCCACTTGAGTTCTCCTGCGATCATCCCTCTAGTATTGACCATCTTGGAGGTAGAAGTAAGCTGGATCCTCGGGGACCGGCTCTAAATCTGGCTATGCAAAACCAGAGAGGTTAGTCCTCTAATAGCAAGTACCGCAAGGGAGCACGATATGAGGAATGAAGCCAGTAATAAGAGAATATGATAATAGATCTCTGCTATCTACTAGGATTCACATAACATCACGATACTTCGAACCAACCTCCCAACCAAACAAGGACAGAAGTTGGCTCGTCATGTCCTGACATTCTGATCATCTCAGTTAGGTAACAGAGTAGATACAGTACACAAACAATCAATTTAAACAGCCATGCAACTACTACGGCTTGCTACTGTGAGTCCCAAGTTATCCTAGGATTATGCAATAAAGGATTCCTCAGTTCTTACTATGTGCAAGCAAGGCTAGTTTACCCAGTCAATCAATTGCGCCAATCATGAATTAGACGAGTCCCAGCGGGACGCCCGTCATCAATATACAATAAACAATAGATAATATAACCAGATACCGCTCCCTGCCCGTGTGGCAGATTTGTAGTATCTGTGGGGACCAATCGGCCTGTTGGGCACTACTAGTCCCAAGAGGGCTGCCATGTAAGAACTCGAGAATCTATTCTCTCCATGCAATCATTATTTTATTTAGCTTAATAGTCTCTACGTTGAGTGAAATCCCATGCCGTGGATCATGGTCATTCAAATGAGTACTTTTGTACGGGGTACGATATGCACAACTCTACAACGATACCTGTGCGGTTAGGTTGTAGGTCTTACATAGCGTAATGCAACAATCAAAACTAACCACGGAAAAATTATGCCTTGACCATAAAGTACACATGCTGCTTTGGTAAGATAAATAAAGAAATAAATAAATAAATAAATTAAAGCCTACATGTGCCTATATACCAATATTCGGGATCAACCAGTCGATTTCAATAGTTCATAATTAATATGAACGTGTCTCATTCATTCATTTCAATAAGACGACTAGCCAGTCTCTCAGTTCCAACTAGAAAGCATGATCAATTATTTAAATTAAGATATCAATCCTTGTTTATTAATGCCAAGAAAACAATCAATGTGGATTAATGTAAAGATGCCAACTGATGCTAATAAATGCCAAGACAATTAACCAATGCCAATCAGTGTCAATTCAGGACAAGAATCAACCAAAAAGGTATTAGAGCCAGAGTTCATGCGGCTCGCGAGACTTGGGTTTCATGCGGCCAGGAATGAATAAGTTACATACGACTGGACAAGGGTGATTCCATGCGGCCAGTTAGCAAAGCCTTATGCGGCTAGAAACTAAATGGGTCTCATGCGACTAATTAAGTCAGGGTCCCTGTGCGGCTAGGGTAAGTCATGCAGCTCATGCGGCTGAGAATGGTCAGCGCCATGCGGCTGAGAAGACACGCCTCATGCGGCTGAGAAGACACGCAGCTCATGCGGCTGAGAAGACACGCAGCTCATGCGGCTGAGAATGACAGGCCTCATGCGGCTGTCAAAGCTCCATGCGGCCGAAACAGTTCAGAGTTTATGCGAACAGGGTTGACTTATGCGGCCAGATAGGACTCGGATCTATATATAGCCAGAGTATAAATTCAAAATGGCACGCGGCCAGGACTCCATGCGGCCAACACTTCATGCGGCCAACACTTCATGCGGCTCAAGAAGACTTGCCGCATGAAAACTCATGCGGCTAAGTACTGCACTTCTTCTCCACTCTTCTGAGAAGGAGAACCATGGAATGTCGTTGCTTCCGAGCTCCCTAATTCCTTCACTCCAAATCCAAAACTGGACTTCCATAGGTCAAATTAGGGTAGAACGAAATTCTCTACAACATGGAACCATCAAAACTTAAAAATAATAAAGTTTCCTAGATCAAAACCTAAGAAATCCGAAAATGCATTAAACTTAGATCTACAAGAAATGAACCATGAAAATTGGAAATGCTAAGTACTAAAGAGGCTCAAATCAAGTAAGAAAGATGATGGAACAATAATAATGGTGATCCATCAAGAAGCAAGTTTGGCACTTGCCTTGGCGGCTAGTAGGTAGGGGAGGAGTTATGAGGAAGAAGAAGATTAATGATGAAGCAATAAAGAGAGAGAAAGGGGATGGCTTTAAATGGAAGGGGTGGTGGTAGGTGGGGGTTTGTGTTCGGTTCAAGATAAAACAGCATACTAAGTCCAATCCAAGCCGAACCCAAAGTAGAGCTAAAGTAGTGCATGAAAGCAGAAAATAAAATACAGAAATAAAATTGCAGGAAATTAGTTAACATAAAATTAAAGAGGTTTAATTACAGAACAATACATGATAAATATAAAATAAATATATTAATACAGTATATATCTAAAAATACGTATTCAGGGAACGAGAAGTGACATCTCTACCCTCCTTAGAAAAATTTCGTCCTCGAAATTTCAAATCCAAGCAGGATAGGAATATCAAAACTAAGCTAATATAGGTACAAGAATCTTGAGCAAGCAATCATTCTTCAATGTTAACTAGCAGATAACAATCTACGATACCACGTAGTTTTACGCATAGGGTGACAAGCATGAGGGATTTAAGACTATCAAGGTACACGGGAAGTAATATACCTTGTGAGTCAAACAAATATGGGTACCGTGATCGGATATCATCCTCACGTTCCCACGTCGACTCTCCTAAAGAGTGATGACCCCAAGCAACCCGGACAAGGTTAATTGTTCGATTCTTGAGTATCTTCTCTCTTCGGTCCAAAATAGACACCGGCTGCTCCTTGTAAGACAAGTTGGTACCAATAACCAACTCAGAATGATCAAGGATATGGCTGGGGTCCGATACATACCTTCGCAGCTGGAATACATGAAACACGTCATGCACCTCTCGTAGCGAAGGTGGAAGGGACAGACGATAAGCAACATCGCCTACCCTATCAAAGATAACGAATGGTCCTACGTATCGCGGACTCAATTTTCCGCGAACGCCAAATCTAATGACCCCACGTGTAGGTGAGATCCGCAAGAATACGTGGTCCCCAACAGAAAACTCTAGCGGCCTACAATGTTGGTCCGCCCAATGACGATGCCGATCCTGCGTAACTCGAAATCGCTCTCTAATTCCTTTAACCACTTCAACCGTCTGAACAATCAATTCCGGGCCTAGCATCTTTCTTTCCTCGATATCATCCCATGCTAGTGGCGATCTACACTTCTTACCATATAGTATCTCAAATGGCGTCATCTGGATACTGGCTTGATAACTGTTGTTATATGAAAACTCAATTAAGTGCAGGTGGCTCTCCCAAGATCCTCCAAAATCTAGGGTGCACGCTCGCAACATATCTTCCAAAGTCTGAATCGTCCTTTCTGATTGCCCGTCCGTCTGTGGATGGTAAGCCGTACTAAATCTTAACTTGGTGCCCAGACTATGATGTAAGCTCTTCCAAAAATATGATGTGAAACGGGTATCTCTGTCTGACACAATACTGACAGGGACTCCATGTTGTCTGACTATCTGTTGCATATACAACTCTGCCAACTTTTCTGTAGATTGTCCTACTCTGAAAGGAAGAAAGCGGGCTACCTTTGTAAGCCGGTCCACTATCACCCAAATAGCATCTTTATCACTTGGCGATCTCGGTAAACCGGTTACAAAGTTCATTGTGATTTGCTCCCACTTCCATTCCGGGATAGGAAGCGGTTGCAATAATCCAGCTAGCCTCTGCTGCTCTGCCTTCACTTGCTGACATACCAAGCAACGGGAAACAAATCTAGCTATCTCCCTCTTCATCCCGTTCCACCAGAAGTGCTGCTTGATATCTTGGTACATCTTGGTCCCTACAGGATGTATAGAATACTGAGAACTGTGAGCTTCTGTCATAACTTCCTGTCTAATATCTCCATTAGATACACATAGACGTGATCCAAACCTAAGTGTACCGTCTTCATGAATTCTCATCTCCTTCCTGAGTCCTGACTCACATTCTGCTCTAAGCTTCTGAATCCTTGGGTCCTGTGCCTGAGCTGCCTTGATCCTGTCTACCAAGTCAGATTAAACTTGTAGGCTTGCCAGAACTCCAACGTCACTAGGAAGTATAACTTCTATGCCCATCTCCTGAAGGTCTTCTAAGATATGTTTCTGCGTTGTCAACATAAATACGCCGCCTCTTCTGCTGAGAGCGTCTGCTACCACATTAGCCTTGCCTGGATGATACTGAAGCTCCACGTCGTAATCCTTGATCAGCTCTAACCATCTTCTCTGTCTCATATTCAACTCTTTCTGAGTAAAGATGTACTTTAGACTTTTGTGGTCTGTGTACATGTCTACTCGATCACCATATAAGTAATGCCTCCATAGCTTCAAAGCAAATACTACTGCTGCCAACTCCAAATCATGAGTTGGGTAATTCTTCTCGTGGTCTCGAAGTTGCCTAGATGCATATGCTATTACCTTCCCATATTGCATAAGGACACATCCAAGTCCTTTACCTAACGTATCACAATATACAGTAAAACCTCCGGGTCCAACTGGCAATGTAAGAATGGGCGCTGATATCAACTTCTGCTTCAGATTCTCAAATGATGCCTGGCATTCTGCCGACCAAACGAATGGTACATTCTTCCGTGTCAAGCGGGTCATGGGTGCTGAAAGTCTTGTAAAATCTGATACAAACCTTCTGTAATATCCTGCCAATCCCAAGAAACTCCGTACATCGGCTACGGTCTTGGGTACTGGCCAACTCTCTACTGCTTCTACCTTCTTGGGATCTACTGCTACTCCAGCTCCTGATATGATGTGACCCAAAAATGAAATATGGTCCATCCAGAACTCACACTTGCTGAACTTGGCATACAACTGGTTCTTCCTCAGAACATGCAACACTTTCCTGAGGTGGTCTTCATGCTCCTTTTCACTGGCAGAGTATACTAGAATGTCATCAAGAAACACAAAGACAAACTGATCTAAGTAAGGCATAAAGATGCGGTTCATCAAATCCATGAATATAGCTGGAGCATTGGTCAAACCAAACGGCATTACTAAGAATTCATAATGCCCATACTTTGACCTGAATGCTGTCTTGGGAATATCCTCCTTCCGAACCCTCACTTGATGGTACCCTGAACAAAGATCTATCTTGGAGAAAACTCTAGTCCTGCTCAACTGATCAAACAAGTCGTCGATCCTTGGTAGTGGGTACTTGTTCTTTACTGTTGCCGCGTTAAGCTTCCTGTAATCGATGCATAATCTAGATGATCCATCCTTCTTCCCTACAAGTACCACTGGTGCTGCCCATGGTGACATGCTAGCTTGGATAAACTTCTTCTCCTTCAATTCCTCTATGAGCTGATATACCTTGGCCTGCTCCGAATCCGCCATTCTGTAAACCCGATCTGATATCGGTTTAGTTCCAGGTACCAATTCTATGCTGAACTCAATATCTCTAACCGGTGGTAGACCTGAAAGTTCTTCGGAAAATACGTCTAGAAATTCTTCAACTACTTTCGGGACTTGAACTTCTTCCATTGCTGTTACTACTCCCTGCTCTTGCTGAGTTGCCCCTGATCTAACTAAGGTGAATCTCTTCC
This sequence comes from Iris pallida, assembly GCA_029216955.1. NCBI lineage: Eukaryota > Viridiplantae > Streptophyta > Magnoliopsida > Asparagales > Iridaceae > Iris > Iris pallida. The sequence continues at coordinate 6,000,589 of JANAVB010008197.1, forward strand.
TGCCTGGAATATCAAAAGATACACTCCCTCTACGACAATCTATTGTCGCATGACTGTCTTTCAGCCAGTCCATGCCTAAGATAACGTCGAAATTTCTAACAGGAAATTCTATCAACAGGACGGGTAAGGAATGCCCGCAAACTACAACACTACATGCTAAAATAACTCTACTAACTCCTACGAGCCCATTACCAGTGAGTATATTCAACCTCCCTGGCAATGCCTCGAACTCCATTCCTAGTCGTGTCGTAAATTGTGGAGATATAAATGAGTGGGATGATCCCGAATCAAACAATGCTACTGTGGGATATGAGGCGACGAGAATGTTACCTGCCACAACATCTCCCGATGCTAATGCCTTCTCCAAGGACAGAGTAAATGCTTGCCTTCGACCTCCTTGCTGGTTTTCATGCTGCGGCCTAGCCTGGTGCTGCTGCTGGCCCCTGCCTTGATGATGCTGGGGTGGTCTATGCTGGTGTTGCTGCATCGGCGGTCCCTGCTGTCAAAATATCTGAGCCTGCGTCATTAACGGACGCTGTGCCAACGGCCTTACTGCTACTGCTGGTCCTCGATACTGGCCTGCCCCTGGTGCTGGCAGAGTAGGAAACTGCTGCCCTGGTCCTCCTGACCTCGAATTCATGGGACATGTGGTAACCCGATGGTCTGGATTTCCACATATCAGACACAGTCCATTCAATGTCCGACACACATCTCTAGTGTGCCCTATCTTCCCACAATAAGTGCAGCCCGCCGGGGGTTGCTGGTTCTTCCTCTGTTGCTGTTGCTGCTGTCTGGGTGGTGGTGCTGGTCCTCGTATCGCCACATCGTGAATGCAAATGCCAAGGGATGGTGCTGTCGTTCGGGGCGCTGCTCACCCTCCTCCTTCAATCTGACTGTAAGATCTCTTCTGACCTCCAGTCCTTGCCGTGATCCTCTGAATGGTGATCTCATGCCTTCGGATTGCCGTCAATACTTCGTCAAAAGTCTGGTAATTGTGCCCCTCTATCAATTGCAAGAGTTCAAGATGAAACCCTTGCTGAAATCTCATAGCCCTCTGGCTCTCCGTTGCTACCATCTCTGTGGCGAACCTACTCAATCTGCAGAACTCCGCTGCATAAGCATCTACCGTCTTGCCGGCCTGCTTGAGGTTGATAAACTTCTGTTGTAACTCAAACTGCGCCACAACTCCATAGTACTTTGTCTTGAATCTTGCTGTAAAATCGTCCCAAGCAATAGGACGTCTGATGCCTACTTCTTCTGATTCCCACCAATCACGTGCGAGATCCTGAAGTAGCAACTTCACTTGATCTACACATTCTTCTGCCGGTACCTTAGCCGCCGTCAGAATAGCCTCAATATACTTAAGCCATGCATCTGCTGAGATGGCGTCCTCCGTGCCTTCGAAACGGCGGGGGTTGAACTTGCAAAATCTGGTTGATGCTCCTGAATCCGGCCTTGCCCCTCTTTCCAAAGCTGTCTGCAACCCTTGGTTGAGTAGTACGTTCTGCTCTTACAACTGAGCGTGCATGCGCTGCTGGGCTAACATCTGATGTTGCTGAGTAGCCATCATCTCTCTTATGATCTCCAGAAGAGCCGGTGTGTCCATTTCCACGGGGGTAGGTGGAACTGTTGGTGGTGGTGGAACCTCTGGATACTGCGATCTAGCTGCTGCTTCCACTATCACTTCTTCTTGGATAGTCTCCTGAGTTAGTACCGGCCCTTGTTGCTGACCAACCTGGTCATGTTGTCCATGTTGCTGTCCATGTTGTTGCTGTCCAGCTCTGACAGGTGCGGACGAGGTACCCCTAAGAAAAGGGACAAAAAAACCATCAAACGACCAGACCCGAAGGATCAATGAAGTCAAGGGATACTGGAATGTCAAGCTGGAGTTGAGAATCAACGAATTATGAGATCAAGGAGGAACATGTGTGATTGAGACATCCTATTAAAATACCCCACAAGTCTGAAATCAGACCTGCATGGGCCACCACTAAAACCTTGTCACGTCCCAGAACCAGAATACTGGAGAGCGGGGGAATGACTCAGCCAGCTACGTATTACGGGTAGATGAATACCGTATAATACGATCAATGCAGTCTAATAAGACGAGGGGGTGCATACTACATAAAAGTCTCACTATGGTCCCTTCACATCTATTATCTCAATCATTCAAACAAGAAACAGAAATAGAGAACATGTGAGATAATGCAGTAAGGCGTCCCAAACGCTCAGTCAAAATGTTCTTGATATCTGGCTTTACAAAATACAGCCAGATGATGTAGCAAGTATACACAATTGTTATCAGCTGCAGCCTGACTTAGTTACAATTATGCAAAAAGTAGGTACAAGACAATCCGACTAACATATCGGTGCCAAACGACAAAGTATAAAGTATTTAACAAAATGAGCGGTAAAGTAAGAAACCCACTCGAGTCCTCATGCGATCATCCCTCTAGTATTGACCATCTTGGAGGTAGAAGTAAGCTGGATCCTCGGGGACCGGCTCTAAATCTGGCCATGCAAAACCAGAGAGGTTAGACCTCTAATAGCAAGTACCGCAAGAGAGCACGATATGAGGAATGAAGCCAGTAATAAGAGAATATGATAATAGATCTCTGCTATCTACTAGGATTCACATAACATCACGACACTTCGAACCAACCTCCCAACCAAACAATGACAGAAGTTGGCTCGTCATGTCCTGACATTCTGATCATCTCAGTTAGGTAACAGAGTAGATACAGTACACAAACAATCAATTTAAACGGCCATGCAACTACTATGGCTTGCTACTGTGAGTCCCAAGTTATCCTGGGATTATGCAATAAAGGATTCCTCAGTTCTTACTATGTGCAAGCACGACTAGTTTATCCAGTCAATCAATTGCGTCAATCATGAATTAGACGAGTCCCAGCGGGACGCCCGTCATCAATATACAATATACAATAGATAATATAACCAGATACCGCTCCCTGCCCGTGTGACAGATTTGCAGTATCTGTGGGGACCAACCGGCCTGTCGGGCACTACTAGTCCCAAGAGGGCTGCCATGTAAGAACTCGAGAATCCATTCTCTCCATGCAATCATTATTTTATTTAGCTTAATAGTCTCTACGTTGAGTGAAATCCCATGCCGTGGATCATGGTCATTCAAATGAATACTTTTGTACGGGGTACGATATGCACAACTCTACAACGATACCTGTGCGGTTAGGTTGTAGGTCTTACATAGCGTAATGCAACAATCAAAACTAACCACGGAAAAATCATACCTTGACCATAAAATACACATGCTGCTTTGGTAAGATAAATAAATAAATAAATAAATAAATTGAAGCCTGTATGTGCCTATATGCCAATATTCGGGATCAGCCAGTCGATTTCAATAGTTCATAATTAATATGAACGTGTCTCATTCATTCATTTCAATAAGACGACTAGCCAGTCTCTCAGTTCCAACTAGAAAGCATGATCAATTATTTAAATTAAGATATCAATCCTTGTTTATTAATGTCAAGAAAACAATCAATGTGGATTAATGTAAAGATGCCAACTGATGCTAATAAATGCCAAAACAATTAACCAATGCCAATCAGTGTTAATTCAGGACAAGAATCAACCAAAAAGGTATTAGAGCCAGAGTTCATGCGGCTCGCGAGATTTGGGTTTCATGCGGCCAGGAATGAATAAGTTACATGCGGCTGGACAAGGGTGATTCCATGCGGCCAGTTAGCAAAGCCTTATGCGGCTAGAAACTAAAGGGGTCTCATGCGGCTAATTAAGTCAGGGTCCCTATGCGGCTAGGGTAAGTCATGCAGCTCATGCGGCTGAGAATGGTCAGCGTCATGCGGCTGAGAAGACACGCCTCATGCGGCTGAAAAGACACGCAGCTCATGCGGCTGAGAATGGTCAGCGCCATGCGGCTGAGAATGACAGGCCTCATGTGGCTGTCAAAGCTCCATGCGGCCGAAACAGTTCAGAGTTTATGCGGACAGGGTTGACTTATGCGGCCAGATAGGACTCAGATCTATATATAGCCAGAGTATAAATTCAAAATGGTACGCGGCCAGGACTCTATGCGGCCAACACTTCATGCGGCCAACACTTCATGCGGCTCAAGAAGACTTGCCGCATGAAAACTCATGCGGCTAAGTACTGCACTTCTTCTCCACTCTTCTGAGAAGGGGAACCATGGAATGCCGTTGCTTCCGAGCTCCCTAATTCCTTCACTCCAAACCCAAAACTGGACTTCCATAGGTCAAATTGGGGTAGAACGAAATTCTCTACAACATGGAACCATCAAAACTTAAAGATAACAAAGTTTCCTAGATCAAAACCTAAAAAAATCTGAAAATGCATTAAACTTCGATCTACAAGAAATGAACCATGGAAATTGGAAATGCTAAGTACTAAAGAGGCTCAAATCAAGTAAGGAAGATGATGGAACAATAATAATGGTGATCCATCAAGAAGCAAGTTTGGCACTTGCCTTGGCGGCTAGTAGGTGGGGAAGAAGTTATGAGGAAGAAGAAGATTAATGGTAAAGCAATGAAGAGAGAGAAAAGGGATGGCTTTAAATGGAAGGGGTGGTGGTAGGTGGGAGTTTGTGTTCGGTTCAAGATAAAACAGCATACTAAGTCCAATCCAAGCCGAACCCAAAGTAGAGCTAAAGTAGTGCATGAAAGCAGAAAATAAAATACAAAAATAAAATTATAGGAAATTAATTAACATGAAATTAAAGAGGTTTAATTACAGAACAATACATGATAAATATAAAATAAATATATTAAGGCAGTATATGTCTAAAAATACGTATTCAGGGAACGGGAAGTGACACAAGTCAGCATCATTTGACCTTATTGGTTACTCTGATGCTGATTTTGCCGGATGCAAGGTCGACCGTAAAAGTACGAGCGGTACGTGTCATTTATTAGGAAATGTTTTAGTCTTTTGGTTTAGCAATAAGCAGAATTCTGTCGCACTATCCACAACATAAGCTGAATACATAGCAGCTGGGCATTGTTGTGTACAAATTCTGTGGATGAAGCAAACCCTTGAAGACTACAATTTATCTTTTATGCACATTCCTATCTTTTGTGACAACACTAGTGCTATAAATCTCACTAAGAATCCCATTTGTCACTCACGCACGAAGCACATTGAAATATGTCACCACTTTTTGCGTGATCATCAGCAAAATGGCACTATTAACTTAGAATTTATTGACACTGATCATCAGCTAGCAGATTTCTTCACAAAACTATTATCCGAAGAGCGCTTCAATTTTCTCTGTCGTGAACTTGGAATTTTGGACGAAGCTATTATTAATTAAAATAAACCTGCGTAAATATCGAGTATGTTTTGATTCTTTTATGATGAAATTGTTATAGGTACAAGCCGAAAGGGTCCTTCTGACAACAAGGCGTAAAAGCCTAAGCGACACGGTGCACTAGTCCTCAGGACTACCGCTAGCTGGGATCCGGCCCCTGCAGCTAACCCATGGCAGCTTCAAAATATTGAATTATGACATAATTCCTTGTTTATTACATGGTTTATTTTAATTTATCACATGCTGAAATGCAGAGTTTCAAACTTCACTTTGTTTCAAAATCAATTTTCTTGACTTTTTCAACTTAGATTTTTTCTCTTATATATGAACTTTTCTCTTGGTCTCTCACTCTTAATCATTTGTTTTCAACTTAGTATTTCTTCTAAGCCTAATTCCTGTTCTGTCAACAGAATCCGAAATTCGGGCCGAACTCTGCCCTTACCAGAGTTCGGGCCGAATTCGGCCTGACTGTTCCAGAACCGGGAAAGTCTCAGCCGCTGATCTTATTTAGATCTAATGGCCATTATTTGCTCCGACCAATTGGAACCCTTCACTTATATTCGGGTTCTCTTCCCTCTTCTCTTCCATTGCCACCTTTTCTACTTCTCCAAACACTTTTTCTCAAAACCCTAACCCTAATTCTTCCTTTCTAGAGCTCATCTCTTCCCCAAACTCAAGGAGAAGGCCTATTTCACCATTCTCCTTCATTGTTTATCATCTCTTGAGGTATATCTCAACACTTTTCTTATTTTAAATTCCTCTATTATCTTTATTGTTTTATGGCACCACGTTTGTTCAATCGCGAGAAGAGACTTCGAACAGAGGGAGCATCCTCTTCGAATGCTCCTCCACGCGTTGAACCGCCCGTTGAACAACAACCACCTATCCATCCGTTGTTCAATCCTCCACGTCCACATGACCCAAACACTTTTGACGACCGAATATTTGTATCACTCGACGCATCTAATGATTGGTTTAGTGATTTTCGGACACGTCCGGTATTTGCGGGACACCCTATCAATTTTACTATTTTCTCTCAATATGATGCACTTTTTCATGACCTTTGCCTTGATGAACTTGTCATCACAAACTCGGTCATTTACCGTAGTGCTATTCAAATGTTCTACTGCAACCTAACCCATGATGATACACATATTTATTCACGGGTTGCGGGAATTGATATCTCTTTTGACGATTTTGATTTGGCCGAACACCTTGAACTCCAAGAGCCAAACTCATGGGAAAAGCTTGTTGAAGCTCGATCATTTCAATTTCCCGATGGGTCTTCACTTGAAAGCTTCAAGGACGACTTGTGTACCCCGAACACACGTCCTCGTAAGCTTTTGGCCAAATATCTCAATCCCTATTTCTATGAACTTCATCGGATTATCTTTAACACCATTCTACCCAAAGCGGGTTCCACCGATGAAGTCACCTACTTTGAAATCTTGGCCTTATATCACCTCCACTTTCATGTACCATTTAATCTTCCACGTACAATGATGGATTGAATAATTAATTCTAGGAAGAAACCAAGATCCTTGGTTTATGCTTTGTATCTTCCTATGTTATTTCGTGCGTTTCGCATACTACTTGATGAGTGTCCGTTCTTACCTGTCCCTGCCTTTCTTTCCAAGGTACGGAGGCTTCAGGCAGCCGTTGGCTCACCAGTCGTGTCTGAGCATTCTGATGATGAGCCAGATGTCCCTCCTTTGGGACAGGATCCTCCTCCTCCTGCCACTCTCGAGTCTCTTCAGACCATGCTCCGCGATCGCTTCACCTTGGAGGATGATCGCTGGACTCAGCTGGATTACCGGACTACCTTGCAGATGAGTGCTATCAGCAACTCGCTGTACGACATTCGGTACTCTATGTCTCGCCATCCTTCCATGCCTATCCCTATGGAGCGGGACCCCGGTCGTGAGGGCTATCGTATCGATGACCCTTGGGTCATTCGCTACTTGGATCCAGATGCAGCCTTCGTGGACCCTCGTCGTTCCTTTACTGATCCATCAGACGACGCTGGGCCTTCACGAGCTCGATGATGGATATGGACTGCTATTTGCTGCTGCTACTGAGGATCATAGCTTATGTTTCTTTCTGCACTTTGGATTTTAGTTACTTTTATGCACGTTTGTTTGTATTAGACTTATTATGAGTTGTGACTCTTGAGACATTTAGTCGTTATATCAGTTTATATGCAGTTTCTTCTCTTATCTTTTGGTGTGTTTGCCAGTTCTTAATTGTTTATCGTTAATTGCTTAATGCCAAAAGGGGGAGATATTTGTATATTCCATATTATTTTTTGTCTCTGTATCTGTGCTTTTGGGAGAAATGTTCTTATCAGGCCAACAGGATTCAAAGCAATGATTACGGGGGAGCTATTTTTTAAGCTCGGCATTGATTATGGGGGAGCTTTATTTTTTTGTCCTTAAATGTGTCCAGGTATGAATATTGAATATACAATTATTATTTTGTCAATTATCAATATGGGGGAGATTGTTGACACAAAGTTACAGTCAACCAAATATTGATAAAATTGACTAAATAATACTTGTGATAATTCAATACGACACATGAAGACTACATCCAGCTCAAGTCAGACGACAGCTCAGTTTTACAAATACAAGTCATTTTTGAGTCTGTATTTTATAATTTTATTGAGTCTAGACTTATGTAAGCTGAGTTGTGCTGAGCATCTGAGACTTAACCTATACCCTACCCAAAATCCAAAAGCTCCACATACATCAAAATAAGCCCATTGGACCATAGACCCATTCTGTGCTCTGGAGACAGAGTTCGGGCCGAACTCTGCCTCCACACAGAGTTCGGGCCGAACTCAGTCCCCTAAAAATCAGCACCCTAATTTTTAGGGTTGGCTGGTTGCTAATTGTCCAACGGCCAAATATTTAAAAATTCCTACCAGAATTCTGGCTGAATTCTGCCTACTGGTATCCTATAAATAGGCCATGAATTCTCTCATTTTTATTCATCCAATCTTCTCTTCTCTTCTCTCTAAAGCTCAATACAAACCATACCCTTCTTCATCTACTAGCCACAAGCTCCCTAAGCCTCAAGTGCTCAGCATTTTTCAGTTAGGAGTTTGTGCAAGAGTTCAAGAAGTCGCTTGAAAAATTCCAAGCATCGCCACTGCGATCTTTGTAAGAAGTTGACGTGCTCTTCTGAAGAAAAGGTACAGGGTGTAACTACTATTTCACAAATAGTGGATTTAATCCTGAGCTAGAGTTCTCAGGCCTGGACTAGTCCTCCACGAGGGAAACCAGGTTAAAAATCGGTTGTGTTTGCGTATGCTTTCTTGCTCCTTATTTATTTCCGTATTTACTCTGATTAGTTTTACTTGTGAAAAGTTTAAATTTTTAATTGGCTATTATCGCTATAAACTCTATTCACCCCCTCTAGAGTTGCCATCTGTTCTTCAAAATTAGGGTTCAAATGTGAAATGTAGTGTTCATATATGAAATGTAGTGTTCATATCTGAAATTAGGGTTCAAATGTATTGTTTGTCTATAACAGTGTGAAATGTAGTGTTCATATGTGAATTTAGGGTTCAAATGTGAAATGTGGTGTTCAGAAATATGAAATGTAGTGTTCATATCTGTATGTAGTGTTCATATGTAGTATACTACCATTGTCAGTTGCTATTGTATGCTATTGTAGGCTATTTTAAGGGTAGTTGTATTATACAGGAAGTACATGCTTAGGGTCCATTTTAAGGGTAGTTCAGTTGCTGTTGAAGTGGATCCAAACTTTATTAGTCTGCTAGATTTACCCTATACAGTTGAAAGTAACCATTTGGAGGGAGTTTATAAGTACTACTGGATTGATGACTTGAAGAATAGGGAAACAGTGGAGCTCCTCACTGATGCTGGGTTGTTGGACATGTTTAGTAAACAACTTCCTGACAAGAATGGAGAGATACACATATTCTTAGAAGAATATGGCAACCCTGCAATTGAAGAGCAACAGCCTACTGAGTTATTAACACCAAGAAAGACTAGGAGGATTAAGAAATTAGCCCACAAACCAGTTAGAAAACATGTCCAGGGTCTTCATGAGGAGCAGTTGGGTCCACTATCGATTGACAGTGATTTGGACCTTCCTGAGGAGGAGTTGGATCAAATGCCCACAAGGGTCTTCATTGGTGGATTAGATGCAGTTGCTGGAGGGTCTGACCAAGTAGCTCCTACACAGACAGAGAGTCAGGAAGAATATGGCACACAGGCTGTCACGCCCCAGAACCAGAATACTGGAGAGCGGGGGAATGACTCAGCCAGCTACGTATTACGGGTAGATGAATATCGTATAATACGATCAATGCTGTCTAAAGACGAGGGGGTGGATACTACGTGAAAGTCTCACTATGGTCACTTCACATCTATTGTCTCAATCATTCGAACAAGAAACAGTAATAGAGAACATGTAAGATAAAGCAGTAAAGCGTCCCAAACGCTCTGTCAAAATGTTCTTGATATCTGGCTTTACAAAACATAATTATTATCAGCTGCAGTCTGACTTTAGTTACAATTATGTAAAAAGTAAGTACAAGACAATTCGACTAACATGTCGGTGCCAAACGACAAAGTATAAAGTAGATAACAAAACGAACGGGGAAGTAAGAAACCCACTCGAGTCCTCCTGCGATCATCCCTCTAGTGTTGACCATCTTGGAGGTAGAAGTAAGCTGAGTCCTCAGGAACCGGCTCTAAATCTGGCCATGCAAAATCAGAGAGGTTAGACCTCTAATAGCAAGTACCACAAGGAAGCACGACATGAGAACTAAAACCAGTAATGAGAAATATAATAATAGATCTCTGCTTTCCACTAGGATTCACATCACATCACCACAAACTTCGAACCAACCTCTCAACCAAACAAGGACAGAAGTTGGCCCGTCATGTTCTGACATTCTGATCATCCCAGTTAGGTAACAGAGTAGGTACAGTGCACAAACAAATCATCTTGAACGGCCAATCAAATCCTACGGCTTGCTATTTTGAGTCCCAAGTTATCCTGGAATTTATGCAATAGGGATTCCTCAGTTTTTACTATGTGCGAGCAAGGCTAGTCTATCCAGTTAATCATGTGCGCCATGCATGAATTAGATGAGTCCTAGCAGGACGCCCGTCAATATACCATATACAATAATAATATAAGCAGATACTGTACCCTGCCCGTGTGGCAGGTTTACAGTATCTGTGGGAACCAGCCGGCCCGTCGGGTACTACTTGTCCCAAGGGGACTGCCATGTAAGAACTCAGGAATCCATTCTCTCCATGCAATCATTATTTTATTTAACTTAATAGTACCTACGTTGAGTGAAATCTCATGCCGTGGATCATGGTCATTCAAATGAGTACTTTTGTACGGGGTACGATATGCACAACTCTACAATGATACCAGTACGATCAGGTTGTAGGTCTTACATAGCGTAATGCAACAATCAAAACTAACCACGGAGTAATCATGCCTTGACCATAAAGTACACATGCTTCTTTGGTAAGATAAATAAATAATAAATGAATTGAAGCCTACATTTGCCTGTATGCCAATATTCAGGATTAGCCAGTCGATTTCAATAGTTCATAATTCATATGAACGTGTCTCATTCATTCAATTCAATAAGACGACTAGCCAGTCTCTTAGTTCCAACTAGGAACGCATGATCAATTATTAGTCAAGGTCACAATCATTATCAATGGTGACAAGGCATAAAAGTCAACTAGTATTCAGTGGGGTCGAGTCTACAACTCTCAGGGTTTAATTCCAGTCAATCGGGGTATCTATAACTCAATTCACGACACATGGTACATCCCACGTAACAATCTATATTTAACAGAAATATTAATATATCATGATTATATCAAGTTTATGCAAAAAGGCGTAAGGATATAAAATGGACGTTAAATATCTAATAAGATATCAATATACAGGGCTATAGAAGATCCAGGGTAAGCAGGCTACTCTCATGTCAGCCTACGCTCATGTCAGCGTACGCTCAGGTCAAGCTACGCTCAAGCCAGCGTACGCTCAGGTCATGCTACGCTCAGGTCAAGCTAGCGTATGGACTCCATACGACTCCTCTTCAAGGCAGCGTATGGACTCCATACGACTCCTCACTATCCAAGCCAGCGTACGCAAGTTATACGCTTCCAAAAGGCAGCGTATGAACTCCATACGACTCTTTACTATCCAAGTCAGCGTACGCAAGTCATACGCTTACAAATGCAGCGTATGAACTCCATACGACTCCTTACTATCCAAGTCAGCGTACGCAAGTCATACGCTCCCAAAAGGCAGCGTATGAACTCCATACGACTCCTTACTATCCAAGTCAGCGTACGCAAGTCATACGCTTCCAAAAGGCAGCGTATGAACTCCATACGACTTCTTACTATCCAAGTCAGCGTACGCAAGTCATACGCTTCCAAAAGGCAGCGTATGCAAGACACATGCTACCTAAAAAGGCAGCATATGGACTCCATACTGCGCTGCGCTAAAGAGCGTGCACAGCTCAGTGACGCAAGCTAAAAAGCTAGCATACACTGCTCACTGTCTTCTCCAAACAGCAAGAACTCCATGGTTGCACCCCAAAGTTTCAAAAGTCCATAACTTGGTCAAAACAAGTCCAAATCCCACTTTCTAAAGGTCAAAATTGGGTAGAATAAACTTCTCTACAACATGGAACCATCAAAACTTGAAAACAAAGAAGTTTGATAGATCAAAACCACCAAACTCCGAAAATAACTCATTTCTAGATCTACAAAAATTAAGACTTCGAAATGAAAAATGCCAAGTTCTAAACTCTCTTAGGATCTTGCGAGGAAGATAAATGAACTACAAAAACATGGGTTCTCATGGGGAGCAAGTTGTACTTGCCTACGATTTGGTAGGTGGAGAGAGTAATGAAGAAGAAGAAGAGGAGTAATGGTGAGAATGAGTAATGAGGAGAGAGAATGGAGAGGGTGGCTTTAAATATGGAAGGGGTGGTAGGTGGGAGCTAATGGGCCAGGTTGCAGGGGGATCCAACAAAGCCAACCCGAGAACCTAACCTAGGCCGAACCACAATAGGCTAACTAAAGCAGAGAATAAAATAACAGCAGAAATAAAATACAGAAATAAAATTACAGGAAATTAATTAACATGAATTAAAGGAAATTTAAATACAGGATAATACATGATAAATATTAAATAAATATATTCGAGGAGTACATGTATAAAATACGCATTCTGGGAACGGGAAGTGACACAGGCTGAGACACAACTTCATGGAGATGAACCCCAGGGTGAGGAAGACTTTGACACACAGGGTGAGGAAGCAGTAGACAGACAGGGTGAGGAAGGAGTAGAGGTTGAAGAAACAGATGATGAGGAGTATGTACCATCAATTCCAGATGATGAAGTAATATCAAATAATGTTCACATTCTAGAACCAGATGTGGAAGCATGGGGGGAAGAAACAGAGTTCCAAAGGGAAGAGCTGCAGAGAAGAAAAACAGTTGCAATTGATGAACTTGATGATGAAGAAGAATACCAAAGCTGTGACTCAACTGATTCTGAAAAAGCTGGGGATGAATTTGATGACTTGTACACTGATGATGAGATGGGTGAGAAGGAATACAGAGTTCCTGGGGTGAATGATCTCTACCTAGGCCAGTAGTGGATGAATCCAAGTGAATGCAGAATGTATTTAAGGTCATATGCTATAAAGAAGAGGTTTGAAATTAAATATGTGAAGAATGAAGGGGTAAGGATATGGGGTATGTGTCAAGAGAAAACCTGTCCATGGATGTGCAGGGTGAGGATCTCACCAGATAAGACTACTTGTACACTGAGACAACTTAATGAAGAACACACTTGCAAGCACTCCTCCAAGCTGCAGAACAAGATGGCAAATAGCAAATTCATCTCTCAGGTCTTAGAAGAGGACATTAAGGCACACCACAGTTCATGGAAATCAAAGGATGTTCAGAAGCAGATGTGGGCTAGGTTTACAGTGAAAGTCTCCTATTGGAATGCACACAAGGCCTTATTCAGAGTAAAGGAGATGATGTTTGGGGGTTATGATGAGAGTTACAGAAAAACCCCTGAAGTTGCAAAGCAGGTATTGAGAACAAACCCTGGTAGTGTAGCCTATTGTGGGAATGTACCTGGGACAACAGAGTTTGCTTATTTATGCATAGGGTATGAGGCAAGTTTCACTGGATTCAGAAATGGGTGTAGACCTTTAGTTGGTTTAGATGGGTGTCATTTGAAAGGGAAGTATGGTGGGGTATGTTTATCTGCAACAGCTCTAGATGGCAACAATGGGTTGTTTCCACTTGCCATTTACCTCTGCACATCAGAAAGTGAAGCTACATGGGTCCATTTTCTTAGTATGATCAAGCAGAACCTGCTGCAACATCCAGGAGAGATTTATTTCATCTCTGATAGGCAGAAAGGCCTAGGCAATGCAATTGACAAAGAATTCTATGGGCATCCCCACAGGTTTTGCTTTAGACATTTCTACAAAAACTTCAAGTCCCACATCAATGGTAGCCTACAGATGAAGCATCTTACATGGGGTGCAGCTAGAGCATATAGGAAAGTAGACAATGCTAAGTGGATTGAAGCAATAGGTCAATAATGTCGAGATGGTCTTCAGTATTTGATGAAAGTGCACTTGGGCAGATGGTGCAGAGCATACTTTGACAAGACAACAAAGTGTGAGCATATCACCAACAATTTTTCTGAGAGCTTCAATAACTGGATAGGAGAAATTAGAGGTCAGCCAGTTACTATGATTGTGGAGATGTTTCACTTGATGGTGATGAAATTGATTTATGAAAGGAAGATTACTTCTAGAGCATGGGGTGAGCATGACTTGACTCCAAGGACTATAAAGATCATTCAGCAGAGGTTAAAGCAAGTCAACAAGTATCAGGTCAATGGTGCTGATGATGGGCTGTTTTGTGTCACTAGTGTCTTCTCCATTGAGAACAGACGGACTGTTGATGTCAATGAAAGAAAATGTGACTGTTGTGTATGGGATTTAACTGGGATCCCCTGTGTGCATGTTGTTGCTGCACTGCTTTCTAGCAGGCCTACATGGTCAATGTAAGTATCACATTTCAGAGTTTGTCTAATATCATATTTCAGAGTTTGTCTTACTTATATCATATTTCAGAGTTTGTCTTACTTATACACTAATCAGAGTTTTTCTTGCTGAAGGTTCACAAGTCCCTACTATCATGCCAAAACCTACATGAAGGCTGATGCTGGAAAGATTGTTCCTTTGCCTGAACAAAGCCTATGGGATACTGTAAGTTTCTCTTAATTTGAATGTCCCTTATGTAGGCTTCTCTTTACTTTAACTATTCTGTAGGCTATGGGATTCTGTAGGATTCTGTAGGCTTCTCCTTATGTAGGCTTCTCTTTACTTTCACTATTCTGCATGTTGCAGCCACCATATGAGGTTGGTCCACCTGGAAGACATAGGCAACCTGGAAGACCAAAGAGTGTTAGAAGGAAGGAGGCAGATGAGGCACCAAGACCTGCCAAGAAGCAAAGGATTTGTGGGAGGTGCAAGCTACCAGCTCATCATAATGCTAGAGGGTGCCAAGGAGGACCAGTTGGGGGAAACATTAAAAAACCAAGGGCACCATATCCACCAAGATCACAAAAAGAACCAAGACCTGCAAAGCTACCAAGGAGTACCAACCATGTTTACAAGAGACCAAAGGTTTCAAGGGGAAGGAGGAAGGAAACACAGCAATCAAGTGATTCCAATGCAACACAAGGAGTTCCAGTGGAAGATTTGATACAACATAATTTAGCCAATATACCTGGAAGGGCTGATGGCATTATAGGATGTCTACCACTAAGGGGCTCAAACAACTCAGTTTTCAGACCTTTTGTGCAGTGAACATTTTGTGAAGTGAACAACTCATCTTTATGCAGTGAACATTAATGTGAAGTGAACAACTCATCTTTTTTAATCTGCAGTAGAAATATGCAGTTAATTGGACCTTATGTTGAACATTTTGTGATCTGCAGTTGAAATATACTGTTAGTGAGCTGCAGTGAATATTTTCTCATCTTTTGTAATCTTCAGTACAAATATACTGTTAGTGATGTAATGTGTTGTTAACTTGAACATTTTGTGAAGTAAAAATGCAGTTGTTTTGTCTTGAAATGCAGTTCTTTTCTCTTGAAATGCAGTTGAAATGCAGTAGAAATGCAGTTCTTTGATCTTGTTATATATCTTGTTACATATCTGCAGTTGAAATGCAGTTGTTTTGTTAGATATCTACTGTTAGTGAGCTGCAGTTCAAATATACTGTTAATGAAGTAAAATTCAGTTCTTTTGTAATCTTTTGTAAAATTCAGTTCAAAATTCAGTTCTTTTGTATTCTTTCAACATGCAAGAATTTCAGATTTAAATACAAGCAACATTTTTCCAAAGTTACTTTCAACAAACAATTCATAGCACCATTTTTCCAGAATTTCTGATTTACATAGCAACATTACATACCAACATTTTTTCCAAATTTTCTACACAACTCTTCTAAAGTTGTGTTCAATACAATTTGTACAGGAATTTCAGAGTTACTATTGTGAGACCCGTCTCACTGTATCGGTATTTTATACGGATACGTATTTATTTGAGCCGTATTTCGTATTTATCGATTTGCGTGATATTTTTAAAATTTCCTAAGTGTAGGATTTTATGACTTGGTTTAACTTGGATTTGGTTTTATTGGGTTTGGTTTAACTTTGACTTGGACTTGGTTTGGTTTAGTTTGGTTCTTTATGAGAGAGGTGTATGGTTTAGATTGAGTGGAGAGGGATGAGTGGTGGAGATTGCTTGGGCTTGTTATATAAGCCACCTACCACTCTCTCTCCTCCATTATTTTTATTTCATCTTCATCTTCTTCCTCCAGCCCAAGGCAAGTACACCTTGACGAATGTTGGACGATCTTAATTTTGTTTGTTCCATTCTCTTCCTTGTTATATTCTAAGCTTGTTTAGAACTTGGAGTTTTTCATTTTGATGGTTCGATTGTTGTAGATCTAGCTTTGAAGTAATTTTAGTTTTCATGGGTTTTGATCTATTTAATCTTGTTATTTTCGAGCTTTGATGGTTCTATGTTGTAGAGGCTTTCGTTCTACCCCATTTTGACCTATGGAAGTTCGGATTTGGGCTCCGGATGATGGAGTTATGGAGCTTGAGGACTTGGCTCTCATGGTGTTCTTCTTTTCGGAAGTTTGGAGAAGATGAACTGTGCTTGACTTGACCGCATGAATATTTCATGCGGCAAGTGTTCTTTTCAGCCGTATGACTGGAAGTACTTGAGCCGCATGAGGGTCGAACTCATCTAGCCGCATAAGTCTACTTCCTCACTTAGCCGCATAGGTCCTGGCATAATCCGAGCCGCATGAACTTGGTCCACTTGCAGCCGCATATGACTTGTATTCCCTCTGACCGCATAAGCTCCTGAATTGACTTGGCCGCATGGGTTCCTAACTGAGCCGCATGTACCCCCTTCGTCTCCTGGCCGCATAAGTGCATGGCTCGTCCAGCCGCATAAGACCTTGCTCCCTGCAGACCGCATGAAGACCTTATATATCTAGCCGCATATGCATCGGCATCCTTAGCCGCATGGGGCCGAGTCCATCCTCAGCCGCATGGGGTCCAACTCGCCCTCAGCCGCATAGACCCGCTTCTCTCTTGGCCGCATAGGCTGAGTATATATCATTCCTGGCCGCATAGGGCTTCATGTCTTCTGAGCCGCATAGGCATTGCTCCCCCGCTAGCCGCATATGTTCTACTGCCTCCGCCAGCCGCATGAGCTGCTCTTGTTCCGAGCCGCATGGGCTCTTAATTCCCCCAACCCGCATGGATTTCTTTCCCCAACCGCATGAACACGACTCCCTCCCCAGCCGCATGAGATCACTTCTTGGTCGCATATGCCGAGCCGCATGGCTCTTTCATAAGCACGTATTTTATGAATGTTTTAATTTTTATTATGTCCATGCCATGTAACTCTCAGTACAACTTGAGTTCCTGTGGCGTACACCTTTACCTTTATTGTATATTTTATGCCCATTTTATATCCTTACGCCTTTTGTCCTGAATTTGATAAATCACGATTTGATTGACATGATTGAAATGACAATTGTACATGACATGGTGTGACAAGGAACTAGCATGACTTGATAGTGACCCTGAGCCGCAGGGCTCCTTCCTGTGCCTTGTCCAGCTATTTAAATTATTGTTATTATTATTTCTCTATTGTTATTTGATCTTAATGATGACTTGTGCCTTGTAACCTCAGCATAACTTGAGTCCCCTGATTGAATGCTTGCACTATACTGTCCTACACTTGTCCCCTGAACACGACAGTGACCCATAGTGGTGCACTCCTGATTAATGACCTGACATGACCTGATGGTGGCCCGCCGTGGCGCACTCTTGACCAGTAAACTTGACATGATAATGACATGATAGTGGTCCGCCGTGGCGCACTCTTGACATGATAAACCTGACATGATACTCCTGGAAATGCTGTTGCGATGGCTAACATGACACGACAAGAATGAATGACCTGGACACCGTGGACGATTGTGCTTGTACAAATAATTCAGTCCTGTCTTGCATCATGTCTAGTAGGGGACTCCTGAGTACCACGGTCAGGAGTACCTATTGAAATGGACTAAGACTAATTACTAGAATAATCCATTAGTTCATGGAGAATTTCTCAGTTACCTGTTGCCCCTTTGGTCCCGGCCTTATATATATACATGGAATTTGTTGCTATCCGTCGAGATGAGCGCACTTCCAGCCCGCCGTCGAGTGTGGTACCTTAGGACACATGTATCTTACTACAGTGTGTCTGCTATATCATGCTATCTTTTCCTTTTCTTGCTGGGATCACTCAGGTAGTAACAAACAGGTAATCGGACTTGGAATTCTCATTGCATCTTGTTAGTAACTAGGATTGTGATAACCCTAGTTAGTTAATGTAGAAAGCCGTAGGCGATGATTGGCCGTGAATGTTGGATGGAGTTTAGTCTGTCTAGTCTTGTCTTGATCTTGTACATGATTGTTACATGTCCTGATTTCTTATTTTATCTTGCCGATAAATGGTGGGAGAAACCAAGTTCGGTTCAGACGAAGGGTTACAACCCCGGTCCTTGTTTGGTTTACGGGTTGTAACCTAGTTATCTGAATAGTCCCATGGTTATTCCATCGTATATCACCTTCCCAGATCCAGTTCCTAATTGTTCCAGGATAATGATTATAATGATTATCACTTAATGATCCATTTATTTAAAATATGTCTCCAGTTTACTTTATGTCAAATGATGATTTACTTACTGTCTTCCTATGTTCGGGATAAGTGCATTGGTACCGCACGAATCTCGATCCTCCTTTACTTATTGCTTTCTCTCCATGTTGTTTGCCTATGATTGCTGGTTTTAAGTTTATAGTTCGGCCTCCTTTGTGGTACTTGCTATTTGGGGTTTGATCCCACTGGTTTTGCATGGCCAGGTTCTGATAGAAGAGCCGAAGGATTCCACCGCACCATCTACTCGACGGTGACCAGCCGGAGCACCAGAGTGCCTCAGTGGATTTCTTTTTCATTCTTCCACTGATATGTAAATTCTCCTCTTGTAACGTTTAGCCCCGAGCACGTGTTTAGCTCGTGTTTTGGTATTTTCCTTGATATTGTAGACTACGGGCATAAACATGATATGTGTATTCTAGACTATAGCTAGTCTTTATCATGTACGACTAATACTCTAGCTAGTCATCAGTTCTATGGTACTGGCTTCATGATCAGTCATGTATATATGGTTCGGGACACCTTACTATTGTATGTATGATGATCGTACTCTTGCTCTTGTATAATTGCCTGTGATTGAGATACCTAGGATTGTTAAATCTTAGGATTGACTGATGGCTTGTAGAGTAACCCCCATGTCTTGACAGCTTATACGTAATTTTAGAGTATTAACATACTTTGGGATTGCGTAGCTGGCTACGTCTGCCCCCGCTCTCCGGTATTCTGGTTCTGGGGCGTGACAACTATCACTAGTTGTAGCCTCGTTCAACCATTGGAATGCATTGTTACACTTCATGCATTGCAAGAATCTTCTTCCCTTGCTGTGACTCCTCTTGGACATTAAGATGACTCTCCTTCCTCCACAATTTGGATTAGGGCAAATGGTTTCCCTCCAAGGATAATTTTTTCTCCAATGACCTAGCTCACCACATGTGAAACAACCTTCTCTTTGACTGGTTGAAGATGAAATTCCTGAGCTTGAACACAACAGAGCAACATCCAGCCATTGAAAATCCGAGCAGATGGGGCATTTCAAAAATTTTCGACCGGGATTGCCTTCGGTTCTGGACTTCGAAACGTACCTAATCCCCTTGCAACCTCCGATCTTGCATGGTGAGCTCAAAAAAGCACATTCGTCTGCAAGATGGGTGTTCATCGAGCATATTTGACATTTGCCCTAAACAAAATATAAAATCTCACGAATTGAGACAGAGAAACCACAAAAGCAAAGGCTTTCATATATTAAAGGAAAAAAATTAAGTCAATTTTACATTAACTGGCTTCCAAAGTCGACCATGGAGCTCGAATTTGAAAGGGGAGAGGAAGACTTCAGGTTTAGGTCAAAACTGAAGGAGAGAAGAGAGAGAACGTTATTCCTAATGTAGGGAAAAAGAAAGGACAATTTAGGTATTTCAAATTTACGTTTTACTCACCTGAACTCACCTGGAGCACGTGAGGGTTATTTTGGTCACAAATAACTCACAAAATCGGTCAACTGTTAGTCGTCGACGGAAAACGTGTGAAGTGGGGGGTGTTATGCATTCATGTAAACATGTAGGGTGCACCTTAAATAAGCGTAACAAATGTGGGGTGCCACTCAAATTTTTCCTAAATTTTATTTAATCTCCTGACACAACTTTCATGTACAGTTGTCAGATTATTTATCATTTTATCCTCTCTCTCTTTCTCTCTCTCTTTGAAGTTCTTGGAGCGTGGGAGCTCTTCGACCTGAGGTTATTTTGTGCTTTTTATGGCATTCTGTTTAATGATTGTGATAATACTAAACACAAACGCCCGTCTAGCTCAGTTGGTAGAGCGCAAGGCTCTTAACCTTGTGGTCGTGGGTTCGAGCCCCACGGTGGGCGATTCTTTTGTGCTCCAAAAGAACTGGAGAGATTCTAATTTTTGTTTCAAGGATATGTATTATTTTCTTAACTTTTTTTCCTCTGAAAATTGAGATAAAGTCTAATTAACCTTTTTTTCCCCTGAAAATTGAGATGAAGTCTAATTTTGGTTTAATTTACTGGATCGCGGTGGTTTAGAATCAACATCCCATCAGGAAGCCAAACAACTGAATATGTTTATTTTTTTTTCCTAATAATCTCTGAATTCCAATTGAATGTACATTTTGATCTCTCAGTTCCGATTGAATGCCTATCTTTAATTAGAAAGCGAATCGGCTACTGCATCCGATCTCTAACTCGTAACTATTATGAAAAAGATTATGTTATCTAACATTAAGAAAAAAGTATAAATATCTGTCATCAATCTCAACAGCTGAGATTAATAAAAAGTTCTCATTTAGGAATAGTGCAGAGGAGAGTATCTAAATCAATAAATATAGGGAGTCATTTAATGTCTAATCGATAGTCATCATCCTGACATGTCCAATTAAATTTTTTGGATTATGTATTCTTATTTTTGGTTTATTTTCTTCCATTATATCTTGCGTATGTTTTTGGTTATATGTCTTAAATGCCCTTAATTTATGATTTCTTGGGAAATCTCTATTACTGATATTCATTTCTATATGCAACTCTTAGTCCATTTTTGTTCACCCGCCAAAACTAGGTGGGTTGTTAACCCCCAGTGAATAAATGACACGTAGCACAAAATTATTTTGGTGGATGAACAAAACAACTTGCAAAGTGCTTTGTGTGAGATGAAAATGCCACGTGTTATTTATTTATTGGAGGATAAAAATTTTACCTAGTCTTGGTGGGTGAACAAAAATTAACTCTAGTTAATTATATATGTATTAGGTGATGGATATGCCACATGGGAATGCCATTTTTTCAATTCTTGGTTTAATTTGTCATGAAGACAAATTTTCTATAACAAATTGTATCGTCATTTCTCTTTGTATAGCCCAGGAACTATGAAGCTGCTCCTCACTCGTATGAACTTAAACTGTAGCAAAAGGTAAATTTAGAGCATCTCCAACCCTATTGTGACTTTGGAAAAAAGTTAATGCCACATAGGAATGACAAAATTTTATTCAAAAGTTCTTCTCCAATACAATTGTCAAGTCAATTGTGAAGCTTATGTGACAAAAATTAAAGAAGACAATGTGAAGTTGATTGTCTTGTTCTAGACAATGCACTTGACAATGTCTTCTCTTCCATGTCATCAATTATGAATAAAAAATATTAGAAAAAAGAAAGAAGATGAGTAGTTATCTTAAAAGTTGTTTTGGAAGTTGGAAAAAATAATTTTTATTGTCTTCTCAATACTTTTGCATTGGAGAGAGTTTTTCTATCTCATTGTCTTTTGAGATATAATTTTGGCACATAAACAAGACATTGTCTTGTGGCTCATGCCACATAGGAGCCACCTAAGACTCACAACACCTAACAAGACAATAGGGTTGGAGATGCTCTAATGCTAGTTGTCGGACAAGAAGCACATTTAGTGTGATACTACTAGAGGAATTGGCCTCAGGATCATTAATTCATGTCAATGTGGGGGGACCATAGAGAGTTGTATGACTCATATTCGTTTAGTACATGTTGGGATTTTGAGGTTGGTCTCTAGAATTATAGTCCCACATTGTCTAAAATTTTAAGTGTGTATATATAAGGCTATACTTTTTATTGACACATGCACATGGGGTGTAGTAGTCTATGTGGTTGAGATGGTGGGATGTTTTCCTAGAAGTGCAAATAGTGAATCATAAAAATATTTATGTTTTTTTGTTACTCAATTATATATATAATATTTTTCTTAGGCATCTTGTACTAAGGACACAAAACGACATATTTTGTACTTACGTATCGGATACAAGATGGCGCTTAAACCGATCTGCATGGGAGTCATTGTAAGAGTTGTAATTTTTCGCTTAAAGTGATGTGACATTGTAGAAGGCAGTTAGACCTCATATTTAGCCCATGTTGTAGCCGCCACATGCTATAAATTAAATTTTCTTAAGGTTCTGTTTGGTAATGGTGTTTTCACTTGCTTTGGGATATTTTTAAACCGACCGTTTATGAAAATTCATGCTTGTTAATTTTTTCGAGCCACTGGATTTGGTCGGCACAAAAATCACCAAAATCCGGTGTAGTGTATTTTTGGGTGGCTTTATAAACACCCCAAATTGATGGATTTTAGGTGACTTTATTATTTTATTCCATTTATATCATCATCAAAATATATATAAATATAACTACTAATAATTAAATCCTTTTTTTTCTTTATGTGTTTCTCTTTCTTTCCTTTCCGCGGCTGCTCTTTTCTTTCCGATTGAAAAAAAAATGCACGAACTTGTCTTATACTTGTCCTTGGAGCACTATTGGGTGCCGAGTTATTTTTTGAGACAAGAATGCAGGAAAATCTTTTTGAGCAGTGGTTAACTTCACGTCCATAAACCCATATTTTATCAAAAATAAGACCATGTTTGGTTCATTGTATGTAATCATAATCGTAATGTAATCAAATGAAAAAATTAATCGTAATCGCAATGTAATCAAATGAATTTTTTTTGATTTGATTACATTGCGATTACAATTACATTACAGTGTACCAAACGAGGTCTAACTTTTATTTATATATGGACATAAAGATAATTTTATTATTATAGAAAATTTTCAGAACTGCTAGTTTATGAATTATCAAGCATGGATTGGACAGGCGCTACCCCCATAATTGCCAAGCAGACCCTATGAAAATAACTTACCAATGTGTATGGTCTCTTGCGGGTCCACATACATTTCTACACATTCACATTCCGAGACTGTTGTAATTTAGTGGTTACAGCATAGTAACGAGCCAGAACTTTTTTTTTTTTTAATTTTATTACCAAAGTTACGGAGTATTCAAATGGTAACCAGTGTTGTACAAATTGGACCGGACCGGACCGGTCAGCTCAAACTGTTCATCTGTGGACCAATGTTTTTTTTTCGGTTGATGCAGTGTTGACCCAGTATTTTTTTTAACTGATATTTAAAAAAAAATAGTGTTCATAAGGAATTAAATTTGGACCACTTAGGTTAACTAAGTGGTTGAGCCACTGGTTGAACCAACTAGCTGAACTAGTTTGATCTGATCGAGTGTCTTGGCCTATAAATCTCGTTTCTCTTTACTATAATCATATTAAAGTTGAAAGAATAATATTAGTCTATGATGAGTATAGATGAAGGTACAACTTGGGCCTGGCGGTCCGGTCAAATCCGATCTGGACCGGCCCGAGTCCGGTCAACGACCTGGTCCGACCCTACCCATTGAGACATCGGTCCGGACTGGATTGCGCCCTGGGACCCGAAAGACCGGACCGGCCCAATCCGATTTGACCGCGGATCCGGGCCGGTCAAATCCGCTAAATCCGACCAGGGCGATCCGGACCAGGCCTGGTTGGCCCAATTCGACAGGTTTTGAATTCTTGTTTTTGTTTTGTTTTAACGCCAAAATGACCATTTACCATCATTTTACACTCATTTTTACAAATTTTACCTATAATAGAAGTACTGCTGTTTCATAATGTGTTTAGAGTGATAAATGTGTAGGCATTGATGGAGTGAAGCTGAAAGATGGGAGACTCGTGTTTAGAGTGATAAATTTTACCTACAACTCGGACTTCGATTGGAGGAAGAGAGAAAGTGGTGGAGTCGGACGGAGTCCATGTAGCAGGGAGGAAGAGAGTGGTGGTGGGACCCGATGGAAGTCATTTGTAAGAAGTGGGAGAAAGAGGTTGTAAGAATTTGATAGTAAACTTAGGGCTGTGCACATTTAGGTCAAACCGACCAAATCGAACCGAACCGATCAATTTTTAACCGAACCGATGGTTCGATCGGTTTGGTTCGACTACACATTTTTTTAAAATCGATCGGTTCGGTTCGGTTCAAGGTTTCATTATTCCAAAACCGATTAAAACCGAACCGAACCAAACCCTATATGAGTGTTAGATTATTAGGGTTGGAGTGGACCGGTTGGTGGGGGATACCGAGACTACTAGGCTAGTGTTAAATAATTGGGACTAAGCAGCAGTGAATGAAAAGAAAAGTGAAAACTTTTCTTCTCATTCTTATGTATAATTGTTGTGCACATTTTCATGTATGGTGATTATGACATAGGTCACTCTCATTCCATAATATGCATCTTCTTCATTGTACTGACTGTTGAAATTTGAAATTGAATGCTTTATGCTAGGGGTTGTTGTTTGGCAGCGGTTGTTGCTTTTTTTTCCAATTGAAGTTCCACAGTAGTTAATAAATTAGCCATACAAGTCCACACAAAAGTTGATGGTAGTCCATTTTTTTTTTCCTGTGATTGACAATGTTACTTCCAAATCAGATCAAGTCCATTTTTTCCATGTGATTGACTGAAGTTCCACACCACAAAATAAGCAACAGTACCTAAATTAATGGCAGTCCATTTTTTCCTGTGATCAAAACCGACCAAGTCGAACCGAACCAAACCGAACCAAGTCGGTCGGTTTCAAAACCGAACCGACCAATTGGTTGGTTTGGTTCGATTTTGATTATTTTCAAACCGACTAGCTTCGGTTCGACTTCGGTTGTGACCAAATAGGTCGACCACCGACCGATGCACACCCCTAAACTTAGCATTTTCCTCGAAGGAAAGTGGAGGAATCTGGTTTCGTGTTGGAAGGACGTGATTGGGAGGACGTGACAGTGGTACCACTTCGAAAGAAGGAGAAATAGAAATCCGTCTTGTTTGAATTGGTTGCCTGTCCACAGGATTCGACATGACACATAGTCTAAACCTGTCCCCGTTTGTGTAAGGGTCTGCTTAGTGTTTTACCCTTTTTGGAATATTTTTTAATCACCAACTATGGAAACTATGTTTGTTAAATTTTTTTTCAAAAAACTCAAAAAATCGATGTAATGTAATTTTGGACGACATATATGTAATTTTATTTGTGTAAATTTTTTTTAGAACCGCTTGTTATTGAATTACCAAGTATAAGTTGGGCTGGTTTAAAAGTCGCTACTTAAAACCAATAAAAAATGAACTCCTCATAATCGGTGCTCTAAAAATATTTCATAATAGCTATCCCTACAAGACAAATCTCAATACGGCCAACAAAAAAGAGAAAGGAAAAAAAAGAAAAAAAGAAGAGCTACATATGTTAGCAGTTGAGGGCAAAACGGTCACTAATGAGTGCCTTTATTTATTAAAATAATGTTCTTTTGGGAAAAATAGAGTATATTTTGAAAATAAACATTCAAAATATATATTGATAAAATAAACTTTTTTCTCACCATTTTCCTAAAGAAAATTATAAAATGATATAGATAAAAGGCTTAACTTTAACTTGATACCCTCAACTATTTCAGTTTTTTCAACATAATATTCTAAACTTTGATATACATCAACTAATGATACCCACAAGTAAAATATTATGTATTTGGTCAATTATTTTGCATATCCATTATTGGACTATAGATCATATTGGATTTTTAATTCTTAACACCTTATCAGGTTAACTTTTATATATATATATATATATATATATATATATATATATATATATATATATATATATATATAATTTTTCTTCCATTTACTTTTAAAATGTTAGAGCCATAGGGCATCAACCCCCATTTCTATTTAATTGTTTTTTTACTGAGTTCGCCATTTCATAACCAATGTCTATGTATTAATTAAATTCTAACCACCATCGTCTATGTCCGTAGCCCTAAAAATTTATTTGGGACACATTGTGGTAATTATACCTATATTTTACACTTATTATAAAATTATTTTTACTTCAAAATTTGAAATTAATTACACGGATCTTCCATATAGTTTATATTTTCTATAGAAACTTATAATACTTACCATATATTTTATAAAATTTACAAAGAAAAAGAGTGATCAATGTAATTATTTTCTGAATATGAATAGTCCCTGTAATACTAAATACACAGGGAGGGTCACTGTATTTTTTTTAATCGCTATATATATGGCACCTCTATGGTTTACTTTTTTATTGCTCAACAAATACATGAATAGGTTGGCTTGATGAGTTCTTGAGTATCGATAATGCTAGTTGTTTGACAAGCAGGTAGTGTGATACTACTAGTGGATTTGGCCTCTAGGATCATTAATTCATATCGATGCGTATCCTCTAGGATCATTACTTCATGTCAATGCGCTGCGGAGGAGGGAATGTGGAGGAAGAGCTGCGAAAGAGTAGCTGTGGAGGAAGAGGGAGAGGAGAGTAGCTGTGGAGGAAGAGTTGGAGAGAGAAAGAGACAACAAGAGAGGTTGAAAGAATCAAGGGGTTATGGTGGGGCCCGCCAAGAAATAAAGTAAAAATTCACTCACAGAACAGTTTGTAGTCCCTCTCTGAAACCAGCTTTTAAACGCTGGTTTCTAAAAAAAATTTGTAGAATTTTTTTTAAAGAGAAAGACAACCAAACGCTATTTTTAGCAACTGCATCATTTATGTTTCCGAATTTTCTTTAGTCGCACAACAAAGCAGGTAATCTTTTTAATTTTTTTCATACTTGTAACACACGGAAATAATAATACAACAATGCAGGAGACATGAATATGATGCTAAAGTGATGTGACAGGGTAGAAGGCAGTTAGACCCCATTTTTAGCCCATGTTATTTATAGCCGCCTCATGCTAGAAATTAAATTTTTGGAATGGACCATGGATGGATGGGAGGAATTATTTTTTCTCCTATTTTTTTTTCTTTTGGAAATAATTTTTCTACTCGTTTTCTTTAGGATCCAAACACACGATGAATGACTCTTTTTTACTTCTTAATTTTGTAGATAACAATAAATTAGTATATAAAATAAATATATAAATAAATATAGATAACAATAAATTAGTATATAAAATAACAATAACATATACAAATAATATATTAGTATACAAATTACTTCTTATTTTTGGGACCCCAATATTTGATTTAATTAGTATATAAAATAAAATAACAAAGTTGGCGGAATGTTTCGTATTATCTAATTTTTGCATATTTGTTTTGCTCCTACTAATTTATACATAAATACTTTCATTACAACAAATTTTTTATTTCATAATGTTTGAGAAAAGCAAATAACAACTTCTTAAAAAAAATATATTTTATTATACCTAATTACATAACTATTCCTATTAAATTTAATAAATAATTTTAATTAGTAAACTTAAATGAGGACATGTTTGAAACAAACATTTTCACGGTGAAATCTACTCTCTTTTTTCCCCTCATTATATAGTAGTATAGATTAAAATTGAATGGAAAAACATTACGAAGGGCCAGGGCAGGCTCGTGAGCTCTTGGAGGTCCAAGGCACACTTTAAAAATGAGCCCCCACATGTAACATAAACAAAATAAAAGTAAAAGTAAAAATAAAATAAAATATTCTTCCCCAAGATTTCATCTAAGGATCTCTAGAGTCGTATTATGTTAACTACTACACCATAATTATTTTATATTACCTTCTACACCGTAATTATTTTATGTTAACCACTACACCATAATTATTGTTTTATAATTGTGAAACCCAATTTTTTGTTAAATAAATTAATATTAGTATTATATTATTATTATATTTATTATAACTATTAGTATTATTTTTTAGTGTTAAAATTAATTTCGAAAATTATTAACATGGATTTTTGGATGCGAACCCAGACCCGAGCCCGAACCCAGACCCGGACCTGATCCTATTTCTTAAAAATCTGGTTTCTAGTTTTTAAAAAAAAATAAAAAATAAATAAATAGGAACTCTTTGAGCTGGTCCACGAGGACCAGCACTATTCTTCCTCACCACCCACGCATTTCTCTCCTACAACCCCTCACATCCACTCACAACAACCCACCCTTCTTCTTATAACTCCCTTAATAAACACCACTCTCCCCACTTCTTCATTCAAAGAAAAAAAAAGGAAAAATTTGAGTGGCACCCCACATTTGTTATGCTTATTTAAGGTGCACCCCACATGATTACATTAATGCATAACACCCCCCACTTTGGACAGTTTCTGTCTAAAACTAACGATCAAATTTTTTTTTGACGAAAATGCCCTTGTCTCCTTTTGTGTCCCCCTTTCCCGTCACACGTGGCTGCCCGTCCTCCGCCCCCCGCCGTGCTCGGCCCCCTCCACGGCATCGCCGCTCTCCCCCCTCCCTCCCCGACCTCGCCGCTCTCTCCCACCCCCTCCCCGACCTCGTCGCACCGCCCCCCTCCACCCCCCCGGCCATCACCACCACCACCACCATCACCAACATCATCATCATCACCACCACCATCATCAACCATCATCACCGCCCCCCCTCCCGCTCCGCCCCCTAGCAGCAGCGCGCGGCGGCAGCAGCAGCGCGCGGCGGCGGCGGCAGCAGCAGCGTACGGCGGCGGCGACAGCAGCGCGCGGCGGTGGGGGCTAGGGGGCGGAGCGGGAGGGGGGGCGGTGATGATGGTGGATGGTGGTGGTGATGAGTTGATGATGATGATGATGGTGATGGGGGGTATTTTCGTCAAAAAAAATGGGTCAACGGGGTTGACCGTTAGTTTTAGACAGAAACCGTCCAAAGTGGGGGGTGTTATGCATTAATGTAATCATGTGGGGTGCACCTTAAATAAGCGTAACAAATGTGGGGTGCCACTCAAATTTTTCCAAAAAAAAATCCACCTCTCCCTCTACTCTACTCTCTCAGAAGAACAAAACCCTCCTTAACCCAAACCCCACTCCCCGCCGAGCTTTCCGAACCCGACCCCCAACCTCGCAGCCGTCTCCTTCCAGCGCGCCCGACGCCGGCGCCCTTCCCGCCGGCCTCCGCCCCCGGCGCAGCTCCGGCCGACCCCCTGTGCGGCCGACCCCGCCTCAGCGCGCCCCGGCGCTGTCTCCGCGCGGCTACCCGCCTCCAGCGCGGTCCCGCCGGACCCCCGCGGCTCCGTACCTCCCCGTGCACCTCCCTGACGCCGGCCGCCCCTGCCCTAGCTCGGCGTTCTTCGTCATCCCCCAGTAGTGCCCCGGCGCGTTTCCCAGCGCAGCCCCCTGTGCGGCGTCTCCCCGGCGTGTTTTCCAGCGCCCCTTCGTCGTTCCCGCAGCATCTCCCCGCGCTTTCGCGGCCTCGTCCAGCGCTGTCCAGCGATTCGGCTGTTCCCGACTTGCTGTTCTCGTATTTTCGTTTCTATTACTTGTATCTGAGAGCTCTAGCCGAGCAACCCGAGGTATAACCCCTGTCCCGTTCTTTTTCTTGCTGTCTATGATGAGATTGGTCCCCGATTCCCTTCCGGGAATTTGGTTTTTAGCGATGTCGTAGTTTCGGAACCTTTGGGAAGGTTCTGTTGATTGTTTGGTTTTTCCAGAACTTTTCAAAAATTGGATTTCGATATATTTTGGATTTTCGGATTTTTCGGTAGCGTGCTGTGATGTTTTGGTTGGATTCGGACTCCCGAATTTGGTTCGGGTCGTTCCGAATTAATCTGTGGATTGGTTGTGGATTATTTTTATATATATATTTTGGGATTCCCTGGTTTGGGATTTGCAGGAAAAAGATTGGCATATTTCCCAGTTTTTGGGTTGACCAAAAACAGAGGAGATGCTGCCGAATTTTTTCGTAAATTTAATTATATTTTAAAAATGATTTTAAAATGGATTTCGAAATTTATATTAAATATTTGGATTTTGGGCGACGACCGTATCGGTCAATGGGCCCCGGCTAAGTGCAAACGAAACTGGCCTCGCCCGGACGTTGAGGCATTAGCCTAGTTGACGATTGGACCATATCTAAGATTAGTTCTTATTTAATTTATTTTATTATTTATTTATTTATAATTAATTATAGAAAGTTTAGAACTAACGACCGTTTCTATCTTATTTCAATTTATGTAAATAAATTGTAATGGGCATAAGCCCGGCTGGTAGTTGGTTTTGTAACTGTAATTTGGTAGTGTAGGATTTTTGGTTATTTGCTGATTTTGCGAGTTTTTGTAGCGTACGAATAAATCTAAATAAAAGTTATTTTCATATAAAAAAATTAATAAAAATTTTCTCACCTAAAAATCTACAAGTTTTTAACTAACGATCATGTATTTCTCACTAAAATAAGAAATTTAGTTTTATATTTATAATTACGAAAATACAAAGTTTCAATCAATTAAATTGGTGTCGACGAATTTTTCCAAAAATACAAAGTTTAAACGATCTTTTCCCTCGTTATAAATTCAACGCACCGATAATCGTATTTCTGTTTGTGTTTTGTTAAATAAGAATTAAAATGGATTAGGACACAATTAGAGATTTCAACTAGCGTGGCTAGATTGGTAACCCTGGAATCTGAGTCAATTTTTCGAATGTAGGAATTCGAGGACGATTCTGAATTTCCATCTCGAAGTCTTCATCCTCTCCAGTCAAGTCCATTTTGAGGCAAGTATAGTTTGTGTTAGTTTTACAATTATTTTAATAATCGCTTTACTGCAAGTTTAAACCACGATGCAAACACGAAACTCTCTCTGAGAGTACTGATTGTGACTACTGTACTGATTGGGGACTGGGGGAATAGAGTAATGTTTATGACCACATCCAACTGTAACTTAGAACTGTATTAGCTTACCCCTCACACACATGGGGATAAGCCGAATCGTATCAATAGGATACAAATGTACATCCCAAGCCGGTCATATTCATTGCCTATTCAAATCACACTATTTTACTGCTGAAAAACTGTTCATTTCTAAACTGTTTAAAAGTGCATGATTCTATTATTCATTTTAACTGTTTTAAGTTAGCATGAATTGTACTTTGCTCCCTCCTGACTGGAGTTATATTTTTAGGGGACATTGAGGATGCTGAGCTGTTATACAGCAGTTACTACGACCCTGTTCTGTACCCTGTAGTGCTGTCAGAGTCCCCATTGGAGGACGTTGGGACTGAGGCCGATGAACCGGCTGATTAGATAGTTTTTTTTTCAGCATTGTTGTTTATTTTAAACTCTGTTATTTATTTCAGTACATTTTTCAGTTGTATTTCATTTCAAAGTTTAATAAAGTTTTATTTTTCGAATTTGAGTTGTGACAAATATAGATGTTGTTGTTATGGTTACCTGCTAATGGAACAGCTTACTGCCGCCGTCTAAACAACGGTGCATGCTGGGCATGATCCGGTTCGACCCAATTAGTTGGGATCGGGTCGTGACATATTTTTAGTGGTGGCCCATGCAGGTCATAAACAACAACTTAGGAAAACATACCTAGAAATAATTAGAACACTAGAACATTGATTTGTCACAACATAGGTCCGATTTATATATAAATAAATATTTTTGATTGATTATAGACTGGTAGGATACCTTGCTTATGTTTGTACCCTAAACTTCCAGATTATGACCAAGGAAAAGACCACCCCTGCTGGCGATGAGGTATCATCATCTGAACACACCCCATCTCCCCCAGCACGTCCAGTCCCTTCACCGTTGCAGCTGACCGACCGTCCCCATCAATCTCCAGCACTCCGCGACGCTTACGCCACTACTTCTCAAGCGGCGAACCCTACACTTCCCCGGGCGGAGCCGCAGATCCCTGCGGTAGTGTCCGCACCAGCTGACCCACCAGTGCCCGTGGATCCCACCGATCTAGTGGGCATGCTGCGAGGAGTGCTTGAAGCCCAGAGAGCCCAAGCAGAAGCTCATCGAGAACAGACTACAGCCCAAGCTGCAGCCCATCGCGAGCAGACCGCGATCATGAGAGAAGGCATGGAGAATGCCCATAACGTGGCTATGGCTGCCCTCGAAAGAGGAGGAACCACTTCATCGAAGCCACGACCTGCCAAGGTCGGAGATATAGAGAGCTTTAAGAAGCAAGGCCCTCGACCTTTCAAAGGAACCGGGGGTATCATCTACGCCGATGAATGGCTAGACAGTATGGAGCGTCTCTTGAGCGTCGCTCTACTACCAGAGGACCTCAAGACCGAAGCAGTGGGACTCCAGCTACAAGATGTGGCGAGCATCTGGTATCGGAATGAACCCCGACTCCAGGACAAGCAGCTCGACTGGGACACCTTCAAGAGGCTGTTCCGCAGGAAGTTCTTCCCAACATCTGAGATACGGGAGATGGAGAGGCAATTCCAGGACCTGAAGCAAGGGAACATGACGGTCAGCGAATATGCGGCAGAGTTTGGCCAACTTAGCCGTATTGCCCAGAACCTGGTTGCTGACCTAAGGATCGTGCTGAACGATTCAGGTATGGATTAAGAGAAGAGATTCGCACCCCTGTGATCGCAGGTGGCGCCAAGACTTATGAGAGGATCCTGATACAAGCTCAGGACATGGAGAAGAGCCAGCTTCCTCGATCCAAGAGGGAGTATCCTGGAACTAGCAACTTCCAGGGTAACCAGAAGAGGCCCAACAACAACAATAGGCCTTCGCACCACCAGCAGCACCATCAGACAAGGACAAATGACAGAGCGCCTCAGAAGCAGATCCCTGTCTGTAATTTTTGCAAGAGGCCAGGACATCAGTCGAACATATGCAGAAAGAAGCTAGGACACTGCCTGGTCTGTGGGTCTGCCATCCACCAAGTGAGAGACTGCCCCTCATCAGTTCACCGGACCGGAACCAATCAGCAAAGAGCTTCCCTACCCACTCAGCAACAACGGTTCGGACAACACCAGCAGAAGACTGGGTGGGCTTTTGCCCTAGCAGCTGATGAGCAGGAACCAGAGCAGGAACCCACCGCTGATGTCATCACAGGTTCCATTTATGTGTTTTCACATCCTGCTCTAGTATTATTTGATTCGGGTACATCACATAGTTTTATATCATCAGAGTTTATTTCTGCACACCACCTAGATACGGGACTTAGCAAGGTGATTAGTAGAGTTATGACTGATGGTAGACCTATACCCATCACCGAGGCTTGTAACTGTCCCATCACTATCTCAGGCCATCAGTTCTTAACACCCTTACTAGTGATGCCCCTGCCCAATTATGATGTAGTCCTAGGAATGGACTGGTTAAGTGAACAGCATGCGCTGATAGATTGTCATAGAGGATGTGTCATCTTCAGTCCACCAGGAGAACCGGAGTTTGAAATCTCTCGGGCTCCGGAAGATATGAAGAGTGTCACCTACTCCTCAATCACCGAAGAACCCAGGCCTCCTCACCCTATCATCGTGGAATTCATAGACGTCTTTCCAGATAGTTTTCCAGGATTGCCGCCGGATCGAGGTGTGGAATTCACCATTGATCTAGTACCTGGCTCTTCCCCTATTTCTCGGGGATGCTACAGAGTCAACCCCAAGGAGGCAAAGGAAATAAAGGATCAGATCGACGAGCTGAAGGCACAAGGATTTATCAGAGACGGGGTTTCACCCTGGGGAGCACCAGTTTTGTTCGTGCCCAAGAAGGATGGAACTGTGCAGATGTGCATCGACTACCGGGCGCTGAACAACATCACCATCAAAAACAAGTACCCTCTGCCCCGGATCGACGACCTGTTTGATCAACTGAGTGGAGCCAAGGTATTTTCAAAGATAGATCTCAGATCAGGCTACCATCAAATCAAGGTCAGGAAGGAGGATATTCCCAAGACGGCGTTCAACACCAAGTATGGGCAATTTGAATTCTTGGTCGTGCCATTTGGACTGACGAATGCTTCTGCGATATTCATGAACCTCATGAACAAGGTTTTCCATGAATACCTGGATCAGTTTGTTGTTGTCTTCATCGATGACATACTGATCTACTCGAAGACGGAGGAAGAGCATGAAGAGCACCCGAGGAAAGTGTTAAGTACCTTGAGGAAAGAGAAGCTCTATGGTAAGCTATCCAAATGTGAATTCTTTTTAGACAAAGTGGAATTTCTGGGCCATGTTGTCACAGGAAAAGAAATTTCGGTAGATCCAAAGAAGATAGCTGCTATTGAGAAGTGGACTGCACCAAGCTCGGTTGCAGAGATCAGAAGCTTTTTGGGTTTAGCTGGCTACTACCGGAAGTTCGTGAAAGATTTCTCCAAGATTGCAGAACCAATGACGAAGCTTACCAGGAAGAATGAGGAATTCATATGGTCTGAAGCTTGTCAGTCAGCTTTTGAGGAACTGAAGAAGAGGCTTACAACAGCGCCGATACTTGCGCTACCCGCAGGTACCGGCGGTTTCTCAATCTATAGTGATGCTTCTGGTAAAGGACTGGGCTGCGTTCTTCAACAACACAGAAAAGTAATTGCTTATGCATCTAGGCAATTACGGACTCATGAGAAGAACTATCCCACACATGATTTGGAGCTTGCAGCGGTGATTTTTGCTTTGAAGCTATAAAAGCACTACCTGTAAGCCCCTGTTTTTCAAAAATTATTTAATTAGTGTTAATTGATTATTAATGTCATTTTTAGCCTTAAAATATTTATTATGATTTTTAGAAAATTTTTTAGAATTTTTAAATGAGTTTTAAATGAGTTTTAATAGTTAAAATATCAATTTACAATTTTCTAAAATGTTTTAATATCATTTTGAAATTTTTAGAATTGTTTTAATATGGTTTTGTAATTTATTTAATTGTTAATATATCAGTTTGCAATTATTAGATTGTTTTAAATTACGGAATGCAAATTCTAATTTGCATTTAGACACTGGGAGTACTTATTTGTAATTACCTAAACTACAGGGACCTAAACGCTAACCCTAATCCTACCTACTCCCTGACCGACGACCGACGTCGAGCTGACCGGCGACTGCCTCCACCATTTCCGGCAAGCACGACGCCCCCAACCGACCTCCCTTCCCTATAAAACAAACCCTAGACTCAGCCCTAACCCTAGAACAACCCCACGACCACTACCGACGCTCCACAGCCCCCTTTCTTCCCCGACGAGCAAAGACCCAAACCCTAACTCTGGCGAGACTCGTCCACCACTCCACAGCGACCTTCACCGCCAACCACCGCCGTCGACGAGTTCGCCGCAGCGAGCTGAATCGATCGCCACCACTCCGCCACCGCCCCGACGCCTACTCCGCCGGCCAGCACTCTCAACCCCTCCCCCCCGACTAGTCGGACACGTGAGTAACAGTGACTTTTCGTGTCGTGCGTGTCTCGTGTTGGGCCTATGTTGTTTGCCGTGTCCTGACGAACACGAAGGTAGGACTGGACACGAGTCTCATGGCTCGTACGTGTCGTGCTTAGCACAGACACGTAGAATCCTGTGTCCCTAACTGTCCGGACACAGGATCGACTTTATTATTTCTTTTTATGTTAATTAATTCAAACCTAAATAAATTAAACTAAACCCTAACTCTAACACAAGCTTCGGGCTGACCCCCTGGCCAGCCTGACCCGACTTAAAACCCCCCCTACGCGCGCTATGGCTCGAGTTCGAGCCCCCCTTGTCACGACCCGCACCCGCTAAAAGGGCACGTGACGCGACAACGCCCAGCCCTCACCGAAAAATCGGCGTGGAACGCTGTGTATTTTCTACTCTAAACAGTTTATATATATAACAAAAACCTGTCGAGAATATGGTCAACTCCGAACGGAGGACAAGCATTGAATATATATACGAGTACTCAATCACGACTCTAAGATAATAAAGTAAAGACTGAAATGTAAAGACAACAAGACGATAAAATAATAATAACCTGTCAAGTCCAAACACAAAGAATATATACAGTCCAAGTCTCTAGTACAGTCCAAAATGTAATACAGTCTCAAAAGTAGCTGGAGACAATGTCCAGTACAAAAGACCTACACTAACTAAGTAATAGGTAGGGTCTCGTCAGGCGGAGCTAAGCCCTGCTGGACCAAAGTCTCCAAGTCTATTCCCACTACGTCATCCGGACCGTAGTAGGTACAGTAGTCTCCCTCATCTGCATCTGTAATATTTTCAACATATCCTGTCAGGATGGAACGAGTACAATCCACTAACAACATTTCACAAGATATGACAAAAGCTATAATCTGTAAATAGAGAGTATATACAAGAAAATCATGGAATGTACATGTGAGAATCATGGCAAGGTAAGCTGTAAAACTGAAGCTAGAACAAGGCAAGTAAACTGATCATGGCATGTACAAGAATCAAGAATCATATATCTAAGTGTGTGAATACTAGCTACAACATGTGGCCGGCTTGGGTCTTGCACAAGGTCTACTGGCCTGGTTAATCATACGTGGAGTGTATGATTAACACTCACAAGGTCTACAAGAGTAACAAGGTGGATAATGACCACATGTCTACACTAATACTCCCCGTCCCCGACTGGTAGAGTGGATCCAAACAAGACACGTCACGACACGGGATTCTACGAGAAGGGAGCTAGTCTCCTCGAGAATCTGCGTCCATGTACTGTACAAGAACTACAAGGGGGCTTGCACAAGACATACCAAGACAACAAGGAGTAACACCTCATGTCGGGATCCATGAATACCAACCCGTGTGACCAATGTGTCGAGAACAAGCATATCTACACTAATTACATGGATTATATCAGTCAGCATAAATTGGAAAAGTGTCAGAGAATGTACTCGCCTGAAATATGATATGGTACGTCAATCGGAGCAAATGCAGCGTCTCGAGGACCTATAGAGAACAAGACGTATCAATACTAAGTTTAGGAAGTAAAGTTAAATCAAAATAAACCCTATTTAGTCATTCTAGGTCAAGACATGTCTAGTCGGGTCAATCTTGGTCATGGGAGAACATTAGAAGTTAAACCGGATCAATCTAGGTCGAAAACTGGCTTACCGTTGACTTTTGGTCAACGGGTCAATTCTGGTCAACTCGAGGTCAACACTAGGTCAACTCTAGGTCACTGGTGACTAATAGTTGACTTTTAGTCAACGGTCCAAGTTGGATGGAAATTTGGGACCAAATTGGGTAAAGTGTTGACCCATAGTTGACTTTTAGTCCAAAAAGTCAACCGTGGTCAACCGGGTCCAAGACTAGGTTTAGACAGCTAATCCTACTCATTACCAACCTATATAACCTATGTCGAAGTCCATCTCGGACTTCAAACTCAATTTCTCGGCCGTAGGCCAAATTCCTATTTTTGCCTTAAAAAGGGCAAATTTCACCCTTCGGCGACTAGCTAGTTAACCCACCTACGCTCGTTATTTTGACCCGATCTCCCTAGGGTAGTAGGGTACTATCCTATAGGTTCGTTATCTACCAAAATACCTAAGTAAAGCGGACGTTTAGTCCACCTTACGGCCCTTTGCAGAAATCTCGAATATTTCGAGATACGCACTGACACGGCGCGATTCCGGCGCCCTATGACCTCGATTTCCATCCGGAAGCTTACCCGCAAAATCTAAATCACGTATTCTAGGCCTATGTCAAGTTTCGTCGCGATCCGACGCTCCGGGCTCAATTTCGCCCTCTAACTCGATTTCTAACAAAACCCTCTCTATTGATTCTCGATTCTAACTCTTCTTGATTCTCGATTCTAATTTCCCTTCTTCTCAACTCCTCTAATCTCCCTCTTCTTCTCTTATTCCTCTTCTTAATCCTCCCTCTTATTCTCTTATTCCTCTTCTTAATCCTCCCTCTTATTCTTCTTCACTTTTCCTTATTCCTCTAGTTTCCTTCTCTAATTCTAAATCCTTAAACTCTTTTCCTATTTTTCTCATTCACTCTTCTTTTCTCCCTTCTTTCTATCTAATCTCCTTATCTAATCTTCTATATATAAACCTATATATATCTATATATATATACCTACATATATATACTAAGTGGGGGGTTTATAGGGTGCTAGGGCGGTCACAATGGGGTCAATGGGGGGGGTTTAAGGCTGCCCTGCTGCTGCTGCTGCCTGCAAGCTGCTGCTGCTGCCTGCAACTGCGAGCTGCTGCTGCTCTACTCTCCCTTCTCCTCCTCTTAATCCTCTCCTCTCCTCTCTTATATATATATCTATATATATATACTTATCTATATATCTATCTATTTATCCCTCTATCTATATATATATATATAACCATATATATATCCTCTTCTCCCCTCTCTATACACATATACACCCACACACATATACCTATATACACACATATATACATATGTACACACACCTATACATATATATATACACACACTCTCACACACACAACCACACCACCATTCTCATCCTCTCCTCTACCACTCTCTACACACACACACAAATACATACATACATATATATTTCTCTATATATATATCTATATACAAACACATATATATCCCTATATATATATACATATATATATATATATATATATATATACTATTAACATTTAATCCTCCTAATTAACCCCTTAACCAAATTCTAAGGAAAAACCTACTAGATAGGGGCAAAGTGTAGAGAATGGGATTCTCTACACTTATTGTGAATGTCATAAATGGAAAGGAGAGTTAATGAGGGGTTTAATGGCATACCTAATGGTGATGGAGAGAGAGAGCTTGGAGAGAGAGAAAATTTGAGAAAGAGAGAGAGAAAGATTACTTTGTGAAGAAGAAAGAAGAAAGGGGGGGGGGGGGGGGGTTTAATGGTGGCCGGCCACTTGGGGGGGGGGGGGGGGGTTATTGGGTTGGGATCCAATAGCCCCCAACCCATTAACTCTAGTTTGGGTTCATTTCAAGTTTGGGTTGGTTCGGTTCAATTCGGTTCGATTCTAAATGACTAATTAAGTCTCTAAAATGACTAATTAAGTCATGGAAAATAGGTTAATAATTTCTAGCCTATTTTTGATGGTACATGGGCTAAGCCCAGCTAGTATGTGGGTCCCACTAAGGTCCAGGCTACCCGGGTCTCCAAATTGGGTCCGAATTGGATAAAATTCAAACCGACTCAAATAAATTCCTAAAAATCATATAAAATCACATAAAATTCCTAAAATATTATAAAACTTGAAAATGACGAAAATACCCCTAATTTGAAAACTGGGGGTGACACCCCTTCTTCTGTTTCTGTTTCTTTTTTTCTTTTTCTTTTTCTTTTCTGTTTTATATATATATATATATATATATATATATATATATATATATATATATATATATATATATATATATATATATATATATATATATATATATATGTTATATTTAGTACTTTTTATAATGTATATGTATATACGTATATATTTTTATGTGTATATATATTATTAAATATATACTTTATAATTAAGTGTTTCCTTATATATATATATATATATATATATATATATTTGTATATATATATATATATATATATATATATATATATATATATTTTATAAATTAAGTATTTCTTATATATATATGTATAAGGAAATACTTAATTTATAAAATATATATATATATATATATATATATATATATATATATATATATATATATATATATATATATATATATGTACTTTTTACATATGTATGTATATATTCACTATGCATAATTTTACCTTATCAAATGTTAATATTTATTTTGCAATTTTTACCAAATTGTATTTTAGTGTATTTAAATTACTGCAACCATTTGGTATCCAAGCCTAGCATGGATTTTTAGGCCCAAATGTGTTTTCACACATTCAAGACCTGTACAAGTCATATTGGACTTGATTCATGGCCTTGGGTCCTGTATTTGAACTTTGGTTCAAATTATGTACATGGACAAAATACGCAGATAATTAATTAATTATTTAATTGTGTGCAATGCTGTTTTTGATTTTCTAAAAATACTTAAACTACTGTTAAAATTCTGGAAAAATAGTATTTAGATACTATGTTAATTTAGCTAATTTAGTATAATTTTTATAGTAATTAATTTATAGTTTTGCCACTAGTTTGGCATATGAAACCAAAACTCATTTTTTTGTATACTTAGGAAAATTGATTTTTATAAAATACTTGTACTGGTTAATAAATTTCAGGAAAATTATAATAAATTTCTATAATTAACAAAGATCATTTTGGTACCTTGTTTTATGTAAAAATTAAGTTTTTGTCTATCTCAAAAATTGTTAAAACATAATGGTCATTTGATATTATTTATTGATTAATTACGACTTGTAACTTTTTGTGTTATTTTGAGTTTTAGCCGTGTTGAACTCCACCCCTCACTAGTGTAAAGACCCTAGAAAGTTAGTTATAGTAGTGTGTCACCACATATGGGTCTCCTATGCAAAAATCATCATTTTAGCTAGGTGCCCAGTCACAAGTCGTGTTGCACCAATTAGTGTCTTAGTATTTTAGCTTAGTGTAAAAACTAAGTTACTGCATTTATTTCTACAGTGACGAGTTACCGAACATCCATAGCAGTTTTATTGCAGCTTATTTTGCTTTGAGGCAAGTACTTTCTACAAACTTTACATACTGCTATAACAATAAACTGTGATTTACCCACCATGTTAAATGCTGATCCTTGGGGTAGCAAGTTAGAACCTTACATGTTGTGTTACTTTTAGTCTCCACCATGTTTATGCAGTATCTCATATCTCTCACATGTTTAAATAACGGGTTAAGGAGAAACTGTTAGTATTGTACGTGAACATGACCCCCTTCTCCGTATGTATTT
The DNA here is from genome assembly GCA_029216955.1 of Iris pallida. NCBI lineage: Eukaryota > Viridiplantae > Streptophyta > Magnoliopsida > Asparagales > Iridaceae > Iris > Iris pallida. The sequence continues at coordinate 6,041,693 of JANAVB010008197.1, forward strand.
ACCGCGCTCGGTGACATTCTATATGTGACCTTGTCGTATGTTCTGATATCGCGTTTGTGTATGGATATACACCGATGCCGTTCGTACACGTATGTGCATACCAGAAAACTGATATGTATCACAGTACATCCTGTTCACCTATTGACCGATTCACGTACATGCTACAGTTTTAAACTTTTAAACTACATGTGGTTATTTATAAAATAACCAATTAAACCATGATATGCCATGATTCCAGTTTATTACATTCTTGTTCATGCTTCGTATATTTAGTTTGCTAGATTCAGTACTTGCTCCCGTCCTGACAGGATAACGTTGTAGGTGTCCTTACTGAGAAGGAGTTACTCTGCGACACATATTATGGAGTTACTGTCGAGGACCCGGCTCTGCTTTACGAGGATGTTCCTGCGGGGAACCTCGCCTAGTTGTCTTTTGTTTTTAGACTTTTGAGAGTAGTCATGTATTAGGCTACATATTTTGTAACTGGACATGTATCCAGTTTTACATTTCAGACTTGTACTTTGGACATTTTACTATATAATACGACTTTTGTGTTTGGAGCATTTATGACTTTTATTCACTTATAGAACTGTTAGCACATTTTAGTCTTATCCTGTGGACTTTAGAACAGCTTACTACGTTTTATATCAAACGTAGGCTGGACATGACTCGGCCTGGCCCAACAATTTGGGTAGCGGATCGTGACATATTTTTAGTGGTGGCCCATGCAGGTTCTGACTAAATTATTTGGTTACGTTATTGTACCAAGCATGCCTGCAATTAGGAACTTAAGGTAATTAGACAACATTAGGAATGACGCTTAGAACACCTAGAGGAATGCTAGGATTGCAACATAGGAAAACATCACATGCTTGCTATTATAATTAGATTTTCTTGCCTATGATTGCTTACTTTAACAAGTCCTTATAAGTCCTTTTTACTTTTTATTAGATGGTGCTTACTCGTTCGTCCCAGTATGTTACACCTGAGAATGGTGCACTCCCTATCCAGTCAGCTGACCAGTTGACTGATACACCCCCACCTCCACCTACCACACTCCCCCACTCCACAGATCCACAGACCCAGATGCCTCCACCACCTTCCACATCCCAGGCCCAGCAGGACCCAATACTTCCACCACCCCCTATCATCATACCTACCTAGGCTTCCGTCACACTCGACGGGAACCAGCTGCTCACTATGATCCAGGGGTTCCTAACAACCCATCAGGAGCAGACTACCCTACTCCGCCAGAGCATGGAGCGTTCTGAGGGACGTCCCGTGGTCCCACCACCTGTAGAGCCACGGCAGAGAGCGGGGACGGTCAAGGACTTTATGGGTCTGAATCCCAAGGAGTTCTCAAGGACTGAAGGCATAGTAGTAGCAGATGACTGGCTAGATTCGGTAGAAAGGAAGCTCCTTGGAGTTAGGATGCCGGGTGACCTCCAGGTCGAGACAGCGGAATTTCTGCTGATAGACTTGGCAGGAGTCTGGTTCCGGAATGAGCCGTTATTTGCAAGAGGGAGAGCCACTTGGGATCAGTTCAAGACCCAGTTCAAGAAGAAATTCTTCTCGACCACTGCTAGAGTAGCCATGGGGCTATGATTCCAGAACATCCAGCAGAAAAAACCGTTCTGTTGATGAGTATGCGGCAGAGTTTAGTCGCCTGAGCCGTTTCGCTCCTAGTCTGGTTGCAGATCCAGAGGAGATGACCCGTAGGTTTTGCCATGGTCTAGTTCCAGACATTGGCATCCTTATAGTGGCGAACGGTACGACTGACTACTACCAGAGCCTAGAGTTGGCCCGGAGCATTGAAGAGCGTCTTCTGTCTAGCAAGAGGACGGCTTCTGTACACCTCGAGGGACCGTCCAAGCGTTAGGCTTTCCAGCAGAGAGCACCGACGCCACTCCAGCAGACTTACCGTCTCCCTATATCATATCATCAGACCCCGCCAGTTAGAGCCCCGGGACCCCGACATCAGCAGCAGCAGCCGAAGGGAGCTTTTTGTGTATACTGCAAGAGGCCAGGCCATGACTCTCTCGTCTGCAGGAAGAGGTTGGGTCAGTGTTTGGCTTGTGGGTCTCCCATCCATCAGCTTCGAGAGTGCCCAGTAGCAAAGACTAGAGGACCGCTTCCGACTCAGCAGCAGAGGTTTGGGCAGCACCTGCAGCAGCAGAAGGGACATCAGGGGAAGGTTTATAGCCTAGCCCTCGAGCCGGAGCCGGAGCAGGTTTCAGAGCCAGATTACTTAGCTGACGTCATCACAGGTCATGTTTATTTGCGTACTTTCTGGCTGTATGTTTGTTTGATTCTGGTGCATCTCATAGCTTCCTATCATTAGAGTTTATGCATAAACACCATCTAGTAGCTACACCTACTGCGGAGATTAGTAAAGTGATGACGGGAGGAGGTCCAGTGCCTATTAGATCTATCTATAGATGTTCTATTTTTATAGCCGAGAGAGAGTTCATAGGACGATTCTTTGTGATGCCACTCCCCGGTTATGATATCATATTGAGGATGGACTGGCTTAGCTATGCCCATGCATCTATAGACTGTCATGAGGGTAGTATTTTGTTCAGTCCCCCAGGCACAGCACCATTCAGTGTTAGGAGGACATGGCCGGAGATCAGCCTAGAGGCGAACTGTTGTGCGACAGTTGGGGACGTAGCACCGCCACACCCTATCATCAGGGAGTTTATGGATGTATTTTCAGAGGATCTTCCAGGGCTTCCGCCTGACAGAGATGTGGAGTTCACCATAGATTTAGTACCGGATTCATCACCAGTATCCCGGGCTTGCTATAGAGTGAATCCCAAGGAGGCCGTAGAGATGAAAGAGCAGATTGATGACCTGTTGAAAAAGGGTTTCATTCGATCCAGTGCTCTTTGTGCCTAAGAAGGATGGTACAGTCCGGTTGTGTATTGACTACCGGGCCTTGAATGCCATCACCATCAAGAACAAATATCCTCTGCCCAGGATAGATGATTTGTTCGACCAGTTGAGCGGGGCGAAGGTGTTTTCCAGGATAGACTTGAGATCCGGGTACCACCAGGTGAAGGTTAGGGCAGCAGACATCCAGAAGACGGCGTTCAACACGAAGTACGGGCAGTACGAGTTTTTGGTGATGCCATTTGGTCTCACAAATGTGCCAGCTGTCTTTATGAATTTGATGAATAAGACATTTCACCAGTATCTGGATAAGTTCGTCGTAGTGTTTATCGACGACATCCTGATATACTCGAAGACGCCAGAGGAGCATGCAGAGCACTTGCGGATAGTTTTGGAGATTCTGAGGCGGGAGAGATTGTTTGCCAAATTGCCGAAGTGCAAGTTCTTTTAGACCGAGTGGAGTTTCTCGGCCATGTAGTCACTGGAGATGGAATCTCGGTGGATCCCAGGAAGATTGCTGCAGTTGAGACATGGGAGGCTCCGACGTCAGTTTCAGAGATCAGGAGCTTTCTGGATTTAGCATGCTATTATAGAAAGTTCGTCCAGGACTTTGCTAGGATAGCTGAACCCATGACGAAGCTGACGCGGAAGGACACAGAGTACATCTGGTCAGAGGACTGCCAGGCAGCGTTTGAGGAGCTAAAAAGGAGACTGACGACCGCTCCAGTTCTGACATTACCTTCAGGTTCTGGAGGTTTCACCATATACAGCGATGCTTCTGGGAAGGGGCTAGAATGTGTCCTACAGCAGCATGGGAAAGTGATTGCTTATGCATCTAGGCAATTGCGGACTCATGAGCAGAATTATCCTACCCATGACCTAGAGTTAGCTGCGGTGATCTTTGCACTCAAGTTATGGAAACATTACTTATACGGAGAGCGTGTGGAGATCTTTACTGACCACAAAATCTTGAAGTATGTGTTCACGCAGAAAGAGCTGAATATGAGGCAAAGACGATGGTTGGAGTTGATGAAAGACTTCGACATCGATTTACAGTATCACCCTGGGAAGGCAAATATGGTGGCGGATGCGCTGAGCAGGCATCCGATGGCATGGTACCTGATGATTGATCGGCATTTGCGGGAGGATCTGGAGAAGCTCGGTATCGAGCTAGTTCGGCCAGGATCAGTGATACAGATGATGGCGCTTGACATTCAGTCAGGTTCGATGGAGCAGATCCGGGAGGCACAGTCTGCAGATGAGAGCCTTCGCAGACTTCGACCCCAGGCTTTAGCTGGATTGTTGGATGATTTCACGATAGCAGAGGATGGATCCTTGAGACATGGCAGCCGATTGTGCGTGCCGAATGGAGAGCTGGTAGAGGCAGTCTTGCAGGAGGTGCACCGATCGAGATATTCTATTCACCCTAGTGCTAACAAGATGTACCGTGACATACGGGAACATCTTTGGTGGCACGGGATGAAGAGGGATGTATCACGTTTTATCTCGAGATGCCTAGTTTGCCAGCAGGTCAAGGCGGAGCGCCAGAGGCCAGCTGGTTTGTTGCAGCCGTTACCCATTCCCGAGTGGAAGTCGGAACATATTACGATGGACTTTGTCTCAGGTCTTCCTCGTTTCCAAGGAGGGAAGGATGCCATTTGGGTCATCGTGGACAGGCTGACGAAGTGTGCGCACTTCATACCCTTCAAGGTGGGGCTTTCCACCGAGAAGTTGGCGGAGCTATACATGCAGCAGATAGTTCGCCTACACGGAGTGCCGGTGAGCATCGTGTCAGACAGAGACAGCAGATTCACATCCCACTACTGGAGGAGCTTGCAGGAGGAGTTGGGCAGTAGGCTCAAGTTCAGTACGGCGTACCACCCGCAGACAGATGGGCAGTCCGAGAGAACGATACAGACACTGGAGGATATGCTGAGGATCTGCGTGCTGGACTTCGGAAGATCATGGGAGAGCCATCTGCACTTGGTAGAGTTTTCATACAACAACAGCTACCAAGCCAGTATCGGTATGTCTCCTTTCGAGGCGCTTTATGGACGATGATGCCGTACACCGCTCTTTTGGGATGATGTTGGAGACCGAGTTATGCTTGGGCCAGAGATGATCACAGATGCAGCAGAGAAAGTAGGGATGATCAGAGACAGGCTCAGAGTAGCTCAGGATAGGCAGAAACACTGGGCTGATGCTAGTCGCAGACCGATGGAGTTCGCAGACGGTGATATGGTGCTAGTGAAGATATCACCTACTAGAGGGACGATCCGGTTCGAACGAGGAGGGAAGCTGAGCCCCAGATACATCGGGCCGTTCGAGGTACTTGGCAGGATCGGAGAGGTAGCTTACAGGGTTGCAGTTCCACCCAACCTAGCAGGAGTCCACGATGTCTT
>JANAVB010008197.1:6051986-6053972 GCA_029216955.1 Iris pallida
GCCAACAAATTTACCGGAATATGCGAACAATAGTATGGTGGTACGAAATAAAGAAGGACGTAACCAGGTATGTGGCTAGATGTTTAATTTGTCAGTAAGTTAAAGCTAGCAGACAGAGACTTTGCAGGATTGTTGCAGCCGCTTGACATCCCAGAGTAGAAATGGGAGCACATACCATGGATTTTGTATCGGACTGCCTCGATCCCAAGAAGGAAGGATGCCATTTGGGTTATCGTGGATCGACTGACGAAGTCAGCTCACTTTATCCCCTTCAAGGTTGGTCTATCCACCGAGAAGTTGGTTGCACTGTACATGCGGCACATCTACCGGATTCATGGAGTTCCGGTAAGTATCGTATCTGACAGAGATACTAGATTTTCCTCTCACTTTTGGAAGAGTTACATGACAGCTTGGGAACCCACCTGAAGTTCAGCACCGCCTACCACCCTCAGACTGACGGGCAATCAGAGAGAACATCCAGACGCTAGAAGATATGCTGAGATCCTGCGTCCTGGAATTTGGAGGGTCTTGGAAAGACCATTTGCACTTGGTAGAGTTCCTTACAACAACAGCTACCAAGCTAGTATCGGTATGACACCGTCGAGGCACTCTATGGACGTCGTTGCCGCACTCCACTTGCTGTGACGACGTCGGAGAACGAGTGTTGCTTGGACCTGAGATAGTGACCGACGACGCACAGAGAAGGTGAGAATGATCAGAGACAAGCTCAGGATTGCTCAAGACAGACAGAAGCCTTGGGCTGATAGCAGCAAACGCCTTTGGAGTTTGAGAAGGCGACAGTGTTTTGTAAAGATCTCTCCTACCAGAGGAAACCATCCGTTTCGACAGAGAAGGAAAGTAAGCCCCAGGTACATTGGTCCATTTGAAGTACTTAACAGTATTGGAGAAGTGGCTTATCAGGTGGCTCTACCCCCGAGTCTCGAAGGCGTCCACAACGTCTTCCATGTCTCGCAGCGAGACGCTACATCCCGGACCCGAGCCATATCTTGGACCATTCAGAGCTGGAGATTGGACCAAGCCTCACAGTACCGGAGAAGCCAGTGGCGATATGAACGAGGCGAGAAGAGAACCAGGAACAACCGTGACGCCGATAGTCATGATATGACGGCACAACTCACCAGGCGAGTCGACCTGGGATCGAGAAGACCAGATGCGGGAGCATACCCGTACCTGTTTGAGACTTAGGTAACCCCTAACCTTGCCTTTAATTTCGAGGACGAATTTTCTAAGGAGGGAAGATTGTGAAACCCATTTTTTGTTAAATAAATTAATATTAGTATTATATTATTATATATTTATTATAACTATTAGTATTATTTTTGAGTGTTAAAATTAATTTCGAAAATTATTAACATGGATTTTTGGATGTGAACCCAGACCCGAGCCCGAACCCAGACCGACCTGATCCTATTTCTTAAAATCTGGTTTCTAGTTTTTGAAAAAAATAAAAAAATAATAGGAACTCTTGAGCTGGTCCACGAGGACCAGCACTATTCTCCCTCACCACCCCATTTCTCTCCTACACCCCTCACATCCACTCACAGCAACCCACCCTTCTTCTATAACTCCCTTAATAAACCACTCCCTACTTCTTCATTCAAAGAAAAAAAAATCCACCTCTCCCTCTACTCTACTCTCTCAGAAGAACAAAACCCTCCTTCACCCACAACCCCACTCCCGCCGAGCTTCCGAACCCGACCCCCAACCCCGCAGCCGTCTCATTCTAGCGCGCCCGACCGGCGCCCTTCCCGCCGCCTCCGCCCCCGCGCAGCTCCGCCGACCCCACGCTGTGCGCCGACCCCGCCTCCAGCGCGCCCCGGCGCTGTCTCCGCGCGCTACCCGCCTCCAGCGCGGTCCCGCCGGACCCCCGCGGCTCCGCACCTCCCCGTGCCCTCCCTGACGCTGGCCGCACCCTGCCCTAGCTAGGCGTTCTTCGTCGGCCCCCAGTAGCGCCCCGGCGCGTTT